>JACXGK010001838.1:45200-62854 GCA_016801125.1 Novumbra hubbsi
GGGGGGGGGGGGGGGGGGGGGGGGGGGGGCGAGGGTGTGGTTAAAATGGCTGCCTTATTGTTGAAGTCACCAAGTTGCATTAAATGGAAGCCAAGTCCTTCCGGCGCGGCCCGTCTCACCTCGTGTATGATCCTCTGGGTGGCGGGGGTGTCCGGAGTGTACAGGATCTTTCCCATGAGGAGCGGCTTCAGAGCCCGCCAGATCATCCTGGATATGGGACTGGACTCCAGGTTCCTCATCATGCTGTTACAGTACGGCGCTGAGGAGGCGACGACACGCACCGGTCTCAATGATTGATGTGCAGAGGTCATAGCGACCGTCCGCCACCGCTGCGGTCCGCCACAAGCGGAAACCCCCCAGATCTCGTGCAAAACATACGCGGCGGACCGGACATACTCACTGGAGGTGTTGTCGTAGGCGGACGCTGGCTCGTCGTCGCTGCCGTTGCCGTGATTACCAAACAGGGCCTTGTAGTTGTTGTCCTCGTACCAGTTGAGGGACTTGATCTTCAGGCCGCCGCCCTCGGGGTGACCGCACACGATGCGCGACACGGCCTGGTACACGTGGCTGGGGGAGCCCGTGGCGTTGGCCGTCAGGTACTGGATCTCGTCGCGCATATCCTTCCAACTCTTCATGCTGGCCAGCTGGAGGGAAACACGCACGTCGTGAGACATCGCTGGAACGCATTGTTATTTGTTTTTGGGGGGGGGGGGTGATTTGTGGGTCATTTAGTCGTACGGCTGTTTGCTTGTGTCCGTGTTTTGTAGTCAGTGTTTACATTGGGATTGGAGTACGCAGAAATCGTCTAGACATTCAACATATGTATATAGGTTAGGGGTGGGGTCGTGGCATTGAGGTACTTTGTTTCCTCAAGCAAAATGGCAATATTCTAACGACCGTAACTCTTGAGATCCTCCAATGTTTGTAGGTTCGTGCGTGGTTACATTTCTCCAGGCTAAAACACGGGCGAGGTGACCGCTTTGTGATCGTGTCTAGTTAAAACATGCCTGAACCGAGCATTTCAAAGTACTTTACCCTGTAATTACTAGAAACATATGTGTCATATTAAACACAGGAGGGTACCAGGTAGAGCAGAGACGTTTAGACACGTCTGCACCATATCATGTACAATGTCAGTGTGCTAAAAACCATTCCAGGCACCAGTCCTTGCCCTGCAAGTGGTTTGTGTGGCGAAACAAGCAGTTTGTGTGGCGAAACTAGTGGTTTGTGTGGCGAAACAAGGGGTTTGTGTGGCGAAACAAGGGGTTCGTGTGGCGAAACAAGGGGTTCGTGTGGCGAAACAAGTGGTTTGTGTTGGGAAACAAGTGGTTTGTGTGGCGAAACAAGTGGTTTGTGTGGCGAAACAAGTGGTTTGTGCAGTGTATTATCCCCCTCCCCCATTTCCACATAAGGGATTTTTAAGACACATTTAAATGCTGTCTTTTTCTCTACTTATTAGGTTGCTAATGAGTTCCTGTTCTATTCACAAACAAAACAACAGGTTTCTGTGCAGTGCTGTGTCAGTTCAGCTCAGAAAAACTGCCAACGCACCAAAACCAAAGCGGCTAAGAAGCCTATTATTCACAAAGTCAGTTTTATTTTGCAAACTAATTGTTTAAAAAAGTGTTTACGTTTCTGCTTTGTAGATCTGAAAACAAAAAGTGCCTCTGAAGCCTATCTAGCTAATCTGAGGCATTGAGTGTGATCGTTGCACTGACATGCCTGTGAGGAAGGTTCCTTATATGTGAGTGTGCGTGTCCCTGCGCGTACGTGCATGTATGTTGTGTAGTCACGACAAAGGGAAAGGTTATTCTCGGTCGTTCATCTAATAAAGGAGCCCGGTAGACGAAATGTGCAAATGCCTGGTTATCTTGTAAAAAAATGTGGATGCTTGCCACGCTTAATTAATGGCTCTTTTGTCATTTGAGTTAGCGTACAGCAAGCCACCGCTAAGCATGTTTTTCTCTGGAAACAACTAACATGTGAGGTACTTGATTGTAAAAAAACAGAGTAGATGTTGTCAATGCCACAGGCTGACGACGTGAGATACCCTCAGAATAATATCAACCGTGTATTTTACCAAGCCGAAACCTTTATTAACAACTGTGTTGTTCCGCAGCTGTCCCCCTTTGTTTCTGCATCTGGCACATTCTAATTATTTCAAAGGTAATAATTACACGAAGCCTGTTGTAGTCATTTAGTTTCCTGTGAAAAAGGACGTAAGGCGACTGCGCTGGGCACAGATCCTCCTCTCTCCCCAGTGTTCTGCCTTTGTGGCGTCAAAGAAAAAAAAAACAAGTGTTCGCAATGAGGGTGGAGGGGAAGGAGGAAGAGGGGGAGGAGGGGAGGGGAGGGAGGGGTGGAGGAAGAGGGGAGAATGAGACATTTCGCCTCACCACCTCAAGTAGCCTCTCCATGTGGAACGAGAACCTTGACCGAGAAAGGCATCTTTCTGTCTGTCTGAGAGTGTGTGTGTGTATCTGCCTCACAGCTGCGGGGCAGATCTACTGTGGCATGCAAACGGGCTGAGTAATTTGAGGAAGAGTTTGTTCTAACCCACAGTGCACTCAGGCCAGGAGAGGGGTTACTGGAGTTCACATCTCAGTGCTCAGGCAGCTCAGCGTTCACCACCACAGGGCTAACTAAGCTTCTTCTCTCTCGCGCCAGGGATCAAAAACAGCTCACAGGGAAAAGCTGTGGTCCGGATAGATTTAGGCCCGAAATGCTAAATATGAGTCCTTTTTCTTGTTTTGTCTTTTACACAAACTCTGTGGTCTAGTAGTCATGCTTTTTGGTGGACTTGACGAGAAGGAAGCGAGTCAGTTAAATGTTTGTTGAAGAGACTTTTAGTTCTCTGTCCACGCAGTTCCTTTGACACAATATTAATCTTGCCAGATGGTCAGACGGCAAATAATAAATGCATCGACGGACGTGACCCCTCTCCTTCGTGGATGACAGCTTCCTCATGGGCTGCCAGCTCAGCAGTAAAGGGGGCCATGGGGGGAGGGTGGAGCAAAGGGCTGAGGTGGGACAGCCTTGAGGGCCTCGTGACAGGCTAATCTACTGTAGACCCTTCTCCCCCACAACAGCATTTCTGCTGAAGCATATGTTGTCACTCGAGAATCTATGATGTCAGCTAGGTCCACCCTTCAAATGCCACCATCTGATAGCCTCGCTGTTTCCCTTTGTCCTGGAGTGCTACCAGCTGGACTTCAGAAGTTAAGCAGTCCATTGGTTGAGTAAGACAACCTTTGCAAACGGTAGAACACAATCTGCCATTTGAGGTACGGCGGCCATTTTGCGAGAGCAGGTCGAGTCTACTTGGAATTGAAGGGGCTGAATGGTTCTGTTAGCATGCTTGTAAAGAGAGGTATGGCGGCCATTTTGCGGGAGCAGGTTGAGTCTACTGAGAATTAAAGGGGTTGAGTGGTTCTGTTAGCATGCTGGTAAAGAGAGGTACGGCGGCCATTTTGCGAGAGCAGGTCGAGTCTACTGGGAATTGAAGGGGCTGAATGGTTCTGTTAGCATGCTTGTAAAGGGAGGTATGGCGGCCATTTTGCGGGAGCAGGTCGGGTCCACTGGGAATTGAAGGGGTTGAGTGGTTCTGTTAGCATGCTTGTAAAGGGAGGTACGGTGGCCATTTTGCGGGAGCAGGTCGAGTCTATTTGAAATTGAAGGGGCTGAGGGGTTTTGTTTGCATGTTTGTAGTGTGACCAATTGTTTTCTTTGAGACCGCTTGTCTAATAGCTGATCTTTGCATTTGTGTGTACCCATGAGTCATTCGAAGACACTGACAAAGCAGTTTGCATATCCTCAAATGCAGTTCGAAGGTTGTTCCAGACTTCCCAACACCGGGTCAGAACAGATGCATTCCAGGGAATGTACATCACGTAAGAGTGTGTTTGTGCGTGTGTGTATGTCTGATAGATGTCTACCTCTACGGCCAATGCTCCTAGGCTTTCAAGCAGACTGTCGGTAGCTGCGGAGACCTCCTGGACAACCGCAGGGTCGGACCTCACGTCCTTCTGTAGGACAGATAGGAGAGAAGGGGGGTAAAAGGTCAGAACATTCAGGATCGTGTTCACCGCCCAAAATCATCTGTTATAACCGTTCACACCAGGGCAGCTGGACTGCTGACCCCCACAGGTGTTATTCATAGGGGGGATTCCAAAAGGCACCCTATAGTGCCTTACTGAGGGACTGGTCAAAAGCAGAGAATTATGTTGGTAGTATGGTGTCCGCTTTAAGTACGGGTGTAGGGTCAGCTATCTATACAGGTCCGATATTGGCACTTTTATTTGTCCATACAAATGGTGTGGCAATTCAGTCAGATCCTAACACAAGACTTCATTGTATGTAAGATGGTAAGAATTATGGAACTGGGCCAACTTCAAGAGCTGTGAGACGCTTGATACTGTATCCAAAACAGTGGCTATATTCAAACCCCAGCCTCTGATATTAGTTTTGCAGTATGATTTCCTTTTGCACTTCAGACATATTGGCTGATTAAGACGCATTACATTTCAACAACATTTCCTGGCGTGTTAGTTGACATTTTCATTGGCAGACTGTGCTGAATCTCTTCTGACAGCATGTCTTTACTAGGACAAATGAAATACGTCACTTGTGTATAAATGAGAACCAATGCACTGTGGTCTTTAATCCGTGATTGTGTCCTCTTTTCTGATTGGCTCAAGTTTCTTTCGGTCTGGTTAAAGATCAACTCATCTGACATTTTTCTCTTTGCTAATTTTCCAGACAAATTAGCGTCACCTTCCCTGTCAACGTACAACTCCCACAAAAGCATCGGGTGTCACGGAGACGGGAAAGTTAACATACTATTTTGACATCATCCTAAATCCTCTGATATTCACGGACAAATGTAATCTGAATCTGTAATGTGTGTGTGGTGTGTGTGTGTGTGTGTTTGTGCGTGGGTTCAGAGCATAATAGGCTCCATTCTGACAACTTCGACAATAGGATTCGTGGCCTCTCCGACTCCCATAACGGGAAAGAGACAAGAGAGATATTCAACTTGAATTTCTTGTGACAGGAACAGAATGAAACAATACAATGCAGCCAAGGTCTTGGACAGTAGCCAAAACCATTCCCGTTAATCATGTCAGAGAACATTACAAAAATCTGGTTTGATGGCAGCAGGCAAAACGATCCCAGAATGTTCACAGAACATTTGTGTGTGACTCAACCAAAGCAATTTTATGGAACCGATTAGGACTTGATAGGGCTATGACTTTGGTACTCAAAGTGTTTAGTGTGTTTCTTACCCGTATGGGTTTCAGGAAGTCCAGGTTGGACAAGAAGTGGTTTTGGGCATTGTTCAGCCACTCAGGGGAGGCCTTGCAGATGATGTCCTGGGTGAGGCGGGATACATTCTTGTCGGAGATAGTCACAAACTCTTCCAGGGAGGTGGTGTTGCACATATCTCTAAGATGGACGCCAAAACCTCCGATCAAGACCTGGGAAGAACGTGAAAATATATTTCCCCATCAATTACCATTTAAAAAGCTAGAAGTGTTAAGAGGACATAGGGGACATTCGTGATTTCATGTTTTGAACATTTTACATTCATGATAAACACCTATTTGTTAATTATTCAGTAAATACAGAATTATATCACATCCCAGGGATATTTTCTTTCTGAGGGCTATCAACTTTGTGAACATGCGCATAATTACCCATGGAAAATGTCTACATGTTCCACACAACAGGAAAAGATTTAGTTCCACATAGGGAATCTTTTTTTTATTTTGTTTTTGAAGGTATAGCTTGAAGGCTCTCTGATGCTCACAGGCACATTCAGCAAACATGGGAAGAGGAAGGGAGCTTCTACAGCAAGTAATCTCTGCTGAGAAGCCTCCCTGTGCGCTCATTCTAAGTGCATAACTGTTGAGCAGAGGTGTAACAGACTTAGTCATGACTCACAGGGGCTGATACATGTAGGGGTTTTGATGCAACACTGTTCTTTTCCAGTGAAAACCCAAAAAACACTATGACAAAACGCTAAACATTTATTACATAATCACAACAACGTATTACGGAAATATTAAACATTTCTATCGTATCAGAAGAACAGATGTTTCTCGCACTTCAGCTCCTCCCGAAAATAGAAAGCTAAACTAAAATGCCCTAAACATTCCTACCGTGTGCAAGTGTGGGGGGGGGGGGGGGGTCAAAGGGCCCACTGTATGTCTGTGCTGTCAGACCGCTTCTCTACACGTGCTCACGTGAGGCACACAGACGAGTGGGGAGGGAGGGGTGAAATCATGGGACCAGTGGTAAATTCCGCTCTCACCCGAGCTTCATAATTTCTCATCAGAAAGATGAGGATGTGAACTGCCAGAGCGGTTTTACCCATCAGCCCCCTGTTGACGTCATGACAGGGTCTTGTGAGTTTAGCCGTCAGAAATTCGTTTTTCCGCCTTTCACCACACAGACGAGGAAAAGCTTTTCTTCTTCACACAAGCACACGCGCCGATTATGTTTACCTTCTGTAGGTTGACATCGGCCTCCACAATCTGCCGCACGGCGTGGCGCGACAGGGAGGCGTTGCGATGCAGGAACGATGACAAAGTCTCCTTATCGCGGAGAAAGTCCTTCAGTTTGAACCCTGGAATGGGACAAGGGAATTCACATTCAACCGACTGACTAGAATGCATTTCAATCCCCCCCCCACAAAAAAAAAAAAAAACCATACCAATACAGTTGCGAATTGGCCGTTAAAAATGTACTCAACACACCTACACCGTATAAAGGAAAGGTAATATACCAATATACTGGCATGGGGAGATCCGGTCTAGGACTGAGTGAAGCACTGAAACGGGTGCCAAGGAGGTGGGTAGAGTGGGCATCAGTCTGCTCCTCTCAGAGGGGCTATTGTGAACCCTGTGTCACAACATTCCAGAGAAGTCATATCTGCTTAAACCAGTGGGAGCTGGCTCAACACTCAGTGGGAGCTGGCTCAACACCCACCCTCCTCACCCTCCACTGCCAGAGCTACTCTGGGGCGTTTCCCTTTGGCCCAAATACTGGGCCAAGATTACATCTCAAGTTCAGTCTGTGCCGTCCCTCCCTGCCAGGCTTAATTCGGGAACGTATTTACTTAAGCTGCGTTGGCTTGTTTTACTTAGCGTTGCGTTATACACCAGCGACTGTAAATGAAGGGAGTTGCACCCATAATTACAGCCACAGGTTTCTTCTGGCCTGAACACTAACCATAAACACTCTCGATAAGTTTCTACCCAGAACCACAACATATTTGTCGCCTGTCCCTGTCCACAAGACACTTAACCGCCCAGGAGGCCCCTTATGAGCAGGGGACTTGGTTTTAAACACGGCCCCAGAGCATAGAGACGACCCCAGGGTGCTATAAGCCGGGGAGTGGTAATGAGGCTAATTATTCTGCCCTGAGGGAACGGGAGCCTGGGGATGTGCCCTCACTGCTGTTCTGAATTAGAGCACTGCCGGGAAGGACGAGGCCATACAGTCCTGTCCGTCTGCACTTGATCCCCAACTTCAGGGGGAGCGCAGCCACTCGAGAAAGGCCGTCCCAGTGGGACCAGTCTGTCTACCCTCGGCTTAGGCAGTGGCTGCGTTCTCGCATTCACACGCCGAGAACCACAACTACAACAAAGTCGGCCAGCAGAACGAGACGGACAGGTGCCCAAGGGAACACTTGACAGTCCTGAGCATAGGATGATTCCTGTCACCGAACCTCACCGGCGTATGATCAGCCCCCAGACAAACAAAATGGCTGCCCACCAAATCTGTTGAATGAGAGGGTCGGGGTCACCTGAGGCGAAATCACTTCCCAGATGTCACCCAAAAAACTGTTTAGTGCATCAGAGGTCATAGGGCTCTAGTCAGAACTGGTGCACTAAGTTGGGAAAAGGAGCCATTTGGGACACTGACAATGTGTCTCCTGACTGACTAATAAGAAGAAAGTGTCTGTGGAACAGTGTGACTAAACTTGACCAGACAAATGAGGAAATGGACATAAGATTCATGGAAGAGAAAAAGGGGAATTTGCGTGTGTTGGTTGGTCAGAAGAAGAGAATAGCGAAGCAGTTTAGAGACCTTTGAAATCCCTCTCCTTGGAAACCTTTCAACCAGAGTTTGGCTGATGCATCACAGCCATTATCAACTCTATCAAGCCAAGTCTTTGTTACAAAGAAATGTCAGGAGAAAGGGAGATTACACGAAGAAGATTGAGGTGCTTCTGTTCTATTATGAGTCATTAACACCTACTCCCATATTCGTTTTAGACATAAGGGCACCAGTTTCCTCTCCCCAAAACTTAAAATAGGGTTGCGCAAAGACTCCTGTAAAGCCTAAAAAGACCAACTTCATCACTGGCTGCTCACTGATGTTTTTAACAGTGTCATTCCTTGAACCCTTAGAGACGCTGCACTTCTAACATTCACATGTTTTTCCACGTTCACTAAGCTGCTCAGCGACTTGTTTCATAAGCATTCCATACAATTATGCTGGATGAATAAACACAATCTGGATAGGTCTGCTAAATGAATAAAATGTAATGTCTGAATGGTTTAACATTTGCCTCAGTACAACCTTTAAGCGACGTGTGACTTTTCCAGCAGATTTACAATGAGTAGCTGATCTTACACGGTCAACAAATGTATCCAGAAAAGTATGGTAGTATAGTTGACTTCATTTTGTAAGTAGACTGGATATAAGATATTATCAGTTAACCATCAGTAATCGGTCCTCTTCCTCCTGCACTAAAGTTCACGATGGCCCCATGTATTATCCTCACCAAAATGGGTTGCACAAGCATGCACCTCAGCCAACAGCTAACACACACCCCCATACAATAACCCTGTTCGGCACGTTTCTCTATGCAACCCAACAATACAACCAAGTGTACCATTTTTCAAAAATGAAACATGAAGTAACGTGAGGTCACAAAGCCAAATGCAATAATCCCCGTACAGGATGCGGAGACATTCCAAGACCAGGTTTGGTCCAGTTCGCAGACAGCGATAAAGAGAGCAGTCCAAACTTTAAAGGGCCAGTTTGTTTAGACCCGTTTTTCCTGTTATGACGGGTGGCCCGGGAGAGGCCTTCCTGCCAGGGCTGGGCCGGGGCACTGCACCCCACCGTCAGCCTCCTCACCCCACGACTGGCATGTGCTGATACATCGCTAACACGGTGCCACCCACCAGGCCGCAAATGGACTGGTGTGCTGCCATCGAACCACCACCGCCCTGTCTTATGAGCAGTGGGACTGGTGGTCCCCTGGTGATCCCCGGCAACCGTTCACTGGAATCTGGTCCTTTTATAGATCCTTTTTATAGACAATTTCAATCCAAGCACAGTGAAATGCTGAACTCTGCTTATGGCCCATAATGGCCATAACTTCAGTGTGTGTCTATAGCGCCAGGCCTGTATTGTAAAGTGATCCTACCGACCTAGTAAGAAACTAGGCTGTTTATACTGAGATAACTAAGCATGTTGTTTTCATTTTTCTCCGGCTCAGGGAAGTCTCTGCTTCATACACAAATGTAAATATATGAGACTGTGCGTGGATAAATTATGATATGATACTGATGATATATCTTCAGTCCCGTTCCCAGGGAATAAGCGTGGTCCTACCTGCTGTGTTGGTCTGTAGGTTCCTCAGGGCTCGCACTAGAACTTTGTAGCCCTCGAAGCTCTTGTCATTCTGGCTGTAGAGGAGGATTTTCTTGGCATCGATAAATAGACGAGAGATTCTGTTTTTTTGCAAAAAGAGAGAAAGACAAGTTGATTAGGCCAAGCGGAGCTCAAAGGTGGTGAGACACACACCCAGGAACCCAAAGGAGTCGTTTAAAAAGAATACAAAATACATTTGAATGATTACGTCTGCATTGTTATCTTGGTGGTGTGCCGTTGAGATGACAAATACAAACGGTCAATTAATCAACCAATAGTTTTAGGGACGCAAACTCACATGGAGTCGTTGAAGTTTCCCACCATCCCTGGGGTTTCCCCCGGGGTGGGGTAGCGAAAGCAGGGGTTGTTAGCGTTGCAGATGATCCCCTGCACCCAGGGCAGCGTGCCAGCTGAGGGCATAGCCTTGTTGGGGAAATGACCTGAGAGCGGGCGAAGAACGAGTATGTCAATTACGTCTCCGTTGAGATCACTCTGTTAGGTTTCCTCATTGAGGCAAACTTAGCATTTCACAATCCCAATATTACACAAGGACAAGCTAAACGCCGGATCAGACAGGCTCAATACAGACGGGCGAAAGTTCAACGTCAACATTCACATTGATTCATTCATTCGGAAAATGTTATCAGCGAACCGTTATCAGCCAGATTGCAAGGCAATATAATACAAAAGGAGAAGGGTTATAAGGATTGACCCGGTCCTTGTGAGTTCAACACTGCCAAGTTCAATTTCTGGAAAAAGCTACTGGCTTGGGAACATTCTTTCTTCAGCCGAGTTTACTTTTCTACAAAGGGGTGAAATTACAGGTTTGATGGAATACAACAGCTAATGTGAAAATTCTGTATAAATGAAGAACGAAATGTGGGTTAGGGAAATGAAATGTTGCAGAAATATTTACACTAAAATAAAATCTATAGGATTGTTTTTGCTTTGAGTGTCTTATTAATAGTGGTACAAACATGGCGTTCCCTGACAGACTCTGAAATGTACAATAATGGGATTTGCCACAATAAAGTGGAATGCAGTGGTAGAACATTAAGTAGCTTAAAGTTGAGTACATGGGTTTGCAGGAAACATACTATTGCACAAGGTGTTGTTGTAGATTTTAAAAGTCTACATGAGTATAATGGATAGCAGGTCAATATCAAACATTGACCAATAGAGTGGGATGTTTTTAGGAGCAAAAATAAAGGATCAACCTTGTCTTGGGATGCGTAATGGCACTGAAATGCATTAAAACATCTTCCTCACCGGTAGACGATCGAACATCTCCACTCGTGTTATAACCTGCTTGTGTAATAATCTTTTGTGAAACGTTTCTTCTCAGAATTTACTGCCTTCCACATTCATATGTTATGATTATTACTAATGCCCTTGACAAAGTTTGAAAAAAATCTTTCCTTGTAGTATGATTTCTGTATTGCTTTGCATTTTTGGAGACACTAAACGAATGTGGCTAATGATATAGAGAACCAGTGCATCCTATGGCCATCTTGTGATCTCTGACTCATCTCACTACACAGAATAGGAAACAGCAACCAATAATTATAGGAAACAGTATTAGAGAATTATCCCTGCTTGGACTAAAAGTAATAATAGTATGCACTTCTGACTCAGTTGAGGCCAATTACATTTTATTCTTGAATACATCGTCATAAACGGGGCTACTCAAATGGACTGAAGCTCAACTGAAAAAGAATAATGAAAAAATCTTTGCTGTCTGTTATATTAACATAACATGGAGATGTTAATAGGACAACCAGCGAACATTGATTTAAGGCACTCCACTGCCTGTGTGTGTGTCTTGAGACGTCCTTGTGTAAATGTGTTAATGTATTTGTGCAAGTGTATTTTTTGAGTGTTTGCGCACTACTTACATTCGTGTTGTTCGTAGGGTGGATAGTGTACCCTCACCGATATGAGGATGAAGAAAATAAAGAGTGGCCATATTATCTCAATAATTAGCTGGAGCTGAAAGGCAAGTTATGAAGGTTAGTGAGAGATGGAAAAACTGCGCAAAAAACATGTTTTTCATTTCATTGCTGATCACCTGTGTAAAATGCAAGCCATCTATAGGCTTTTAGTGTATTCCAACTGACTCTACAATCCACCTCAACCACGTATTGTTTGATTCTAAATTAGACACCAAGATTATTTTTCCTAATGTAGGATCATTCCGTTAGAATCCACTGGTCCAGTTTGACAATGGAAGTGGGTCGTTCAACAATCCATCAGGGGTTTGTCGTGTGGCCCCTGAGAGGTTTATTAGCTGTGGTCCAAATTTGGTCACACTTCAGACAACCTAGGACTGCCTGGGGAGGGAGAGGGCTGTTTGGGTGGATACGCTTGTCCACAGAAGTTCCCCCCTACCAGCATCTCAAAGCATTGGGATTGGGGGTTTTGGAACGAGGACTAAGCCATTGTTCAAATAGATAAGAAACTGTTCTTAGTATTGATCTGTGTCTCATAATCCCTACATCTTGTAGGGCTTATGAGACATAAAAAGATATGGCGACGGTGTTAAATAAAAGGCTTCACAACCCAACCCCTGTGTTGCCGAGTCTACCATAGAGGCACTTAAAACACATCCCAAGCTCCTCCACTGTTTTATGTCGTTAATATTACCAAAACAAAGACGATGCAATTCTTTGGGTATACTGAAAACAAATATAAAAAACAGGCTAAACAGTTTTACACTCGACCTGGGTTGATAATACTTTTCTTTTATAGCATTTACTCACAGTCTGTCTCCGTCTGTATGTGAAGTTTTTCCAGAGCAGTAAGCCCAGTTGAGTAGAGATGGCCATCTCGTCTCAGGGAGCTCTCCTACTGCTCTCCAGCTTCCAACTGTGGACCAACCGCAAAAACACAGTTGGATTAAGACCATAGAAAATGTATGTCCAGCTCCCAACTGGACAAACCCCACACAGTGACAATACACCAGACGTCTGGTACCTTTCGTCGTGCTCTGGAGTGTCCAAAAGCTATTTTAGTCCACTGGACACCAAACCACTTATTGGTCAATGTATGACCCATCTAACCAAGTCTAATCAAGATTCCGGGACTACATTAACCAATCAAGACATTTTGTGGAATTCCCAAGATGTTTCAGAATATTCACTGCGTGTTACACAACAACACATACTTTTGGATCTACAAACATTTAATGGACACTTGGTATATCAAATGTGTGCCACCTACACAGTTGCAAGTATAAAAGGCTGACCTATTAACCTATTATCTAATGCCATAATATCATACCATTGCAATTCAATTTCGAAATTGAAATGCGGACATGAACAATCACTGTTGTCCAAGGCAAATTCTATTACTATTAACTTGTTATATAGCCAGCAAAAGGAACAAAATAAGTTTTATGACAAGATTATTAACTTGCCAATCAAACCACCATAGGGATAAAGCTCTGTTAACCTGAATGTATTTTCAAGGGAAAAACTAGCAGATGAATGAAGGACCAACTGGAATGATGGTCTGACCCAGGCCCCAGTATAAAAACACATTTCCATATCAACAGATAACATTTTGGTTAAATAGTGATTATCACAATATTTCTATATAGGATATTTATATATATATATATATATATATATATGCATAAATTAACAAAATATTTTCCACGATATTTTATGTTTTTAGATGCACCTGTATATAAATATCCTTTTCATCACATAACATACACTACAAACTTCCGCAAACCACAGTCTTCATTCAAATGACCGTATGGGGTGGCATGGTGCAGAATTGAGCACTGCGCGCGCCTCTAGTGTTTGTTATTGCTTTTATTCACTTGTTTACTCATTTTTGTTCACTCACGTGCCATATCCATATAGACATACATGAAATCTCTTGAAATCTCGTGTTTTAATAACCATTGGAATAGCCAGTACAAAATCTCACCAATGCTAAGTAATATTTAGATTACATAAAATATAAAATTACAATGAACAACGACATGACAACGACTGTCATCAACAAGGAAAAAAACGTATCTGCGAAACAGCTGATTTCTTAAATGGCATTCAGCCTTCTCCAATGAATCAGAAAAGCCAAAATAATGAAAAATAAAACGAAGCATTTCAAAATCAAAGGGACACGAAATGGAATAGAATATGCCGACCTTATAATTGTAATACAATTATTAAAATAATTTTAGAACTTCCAGCCATATCTGTTTCATTGTTCCAAGAGGAAGAGGTTACTCTCGGTCATTCCACGATGCGCAGCCTCCTTCACACAATGAACAGCAGCAGATGCTGTAAGCTATACCACACTTCATCAGAAGCACAATACTGTCAATGCAATAACAGACATAACACCTTACCTACACAATGTCACCACACCAATCCGAACAAAACATAATAAAGGCATCGACGTCTTTCAAGATCTTAATTTAAACACATTATTTGTTGAAGATAAATACAAGGAATTAATGTATTGATTGTTGTAAACAACGTCGAGCGCTGCACATACGCTGAGCAAACGACGCACTTCTTTTGGAAAAAAATATCAGACTAAAAGATGCATATCGTCTACGTACTTTGGCAGTGTAAACATTAACAAATAAAATGATTTAGGACGTTGACAATGAAAATCGATATCACACACCAAAGAACAACAAAAAACAACATACCTACTTTCCTGAAAGCTGCGAAAATAAGATTATTCTGTGCTAATCAATAGTAATTCCTTTTAATTGAAAACGGCAAATGACGTCCTTTTCACGAGCGTTTTTGTCTTCGCTGCTTTGTGTCTCTGGCTCTAACAGAACTGTTTTTTTTCTCCTCGACGCTTTTATAGTGGCAACCAATGCAGCCGCTTTCGGAGGAGGGAAGGTAACTCCCGGTCAAAAGGATCCCAGTGTGTTTGTGTAACTCAAGGGAAGCACGTGTCCAAACAGCTATGAGACCGCTACAGCTCGAAATACTGGTCTATTGAAAATGGAATCGATCCATGCAACATAGAATATTTTTTATTATGTATTAATCATTTGTAGAATAGTCTAGATTTTCTTTGAAAACAAGTCTTCGTTCAAGTAAATGGCCTGTCTTTAGATCTAATAACCGGATGCCCGTGCTATTTAGATTAGCCAAGGACATGTACGTTTCGTGAAATGTCATATCAGATCACACAACTAGGCTTCTAGAAATCTAATAGTATTTAATCCTCGTTAAATATAATGATGATTCTATAATTTACTTGATATGCCTTCAGAATTAAATTAAAATTAATTAAAGCTGTACCTTCTGAACCATAACTAGTATTTGATTTAAAAAAAAACATTGCACCTCAGTGACTCTGTCTAACCATTAACCAGTTTTACAAACTTGACCCGGTTTACTAGCAATCTGGCAACAGAATAACGGGCAAGAGCACTGATTTGGTGACAGGGCATATTAACAGGGTATCTTATCAATAGTACTGGCAGCCAGAGGTGGTGTGCAAGTTAAATGTTGGAGATGGATGTTGAGCAGGCCAATCCTTATTGGTTTGTGTCAATGTCTTTAGAGGGTAGATGCAATAACATGGTAGCATCAAATTGCTAAGAGATCGTGGAGGACATGGCAGCATCTATCTGCTAAGAGATTGACCATCTGGTGTCTAATCATCATTAAATGGATTGTAGTCTCTGAGGTGTCTTACTATAATACAGTCTTAGATACTGTAGCCTACATAATTTAACTCAAATTTTGTCCTACATACTGTAATATAATCCTATAGCTACATAATGCAGTCTGACACACTGTCCAATATGCTATGGACGGGAGTCCAATTAAGTTATCATTATTTTTTAACACAACGTTCTTCTCATCTTTCTTTGCAAAAGACAAACTTTGTATTTTATGCCATGTTTAATGAATAACACTGTACATCATTAATACATTTATACTGTGGATATATCCATAGGCTACTAAATGTCTTTTCCTTTTTTCTCTTTAGAGTAGGTTACTGTGTCTCTACTCATCTTACAGTATTTAAGTAAGTTTACTAAACGGGTTGCTTCTTTCCATTAGAGGTAGCCAGGGTCTGTGCTCACAGTAGGGGGGCCACGTTTCTATTGGACAGCGATAAAGACAGATTAGAGAACCAATCCATCAAGACACCAGGATTCCTTTAAATCTAACAATGAGGATGAAGGACAAATGTGATCAGGTTGATCAAAAGAGACAATGGACTTGGAAAACGGTTTAACATCTTTCCACACAAAACACCATTGACCTCATGATGAAGTTGAACTTGACAACATGCAAGTTCAGGTCTGGGATAGTTATTCAAAATACATTGTTTTTGAATAATTTATTATTATCATCTGTAAATGAAACATTATTTTAGAATTGACAATTGACTTAGTATAATGTTGCATTGTAAAGTGGGTCTGCAGTAGTCTATGTTTACAACATTGTGGTCACAGTCTTTGCTTTGCACTGGATCATAATTGCCACTCTATTTGGCCAGGTGGATCAGGTCAAAGATGGACAGCATAAATGGAATAGGGTGGCTCTCAAGTGCACATGATTTCCCACTGCATGGGGAACAATAGCTGTTGTGGCTAACTCAGCGTGTGGCTAGACTAGATAATATAATAGCGCTGTGTGAGAACGCGGGCAGTGTTGGGTAGCTTGCTAACCCTCTTATGATGGGACAAGCTTATTGGAGATCCATCTAATCATCGACCAAATCTTGCTTGACTGCATCAGCCTCCAAATACATGTACTGTATGATGTGCACACATTGTCATTGTACTGTATGATGTGCACACAATGTCATTGTACTGTATGATGTGCACACATTGTCATTGTACTGTATGATGTGCACACATTGTCATTGTACTGTATGATGTGCACACAATGTCATTGTACTGTATGATGTGCACACATTGTCATTGTACTGTATGATGTGCACACAATGTCATTGTACTGTATGATGTGCACACATTGTCATTGTACTATATGATGTACACACAATGTCATTGTACTGTATGATGTGCACATAATGTCATTGTACTGTATGATGTGCACACATTGTCATTGTACTGTTTGTTGTACACACAATGTCATTGTACTGTATGATGTGCACATAATGTCATTGTACTATATGATGTATACACAATGTCATTGTACTATATGATGTACACACAATGTCATTGTACTGTATGTTGTACACACAATGTTATTGTACTGTATGATGTGCACACAATGTCATTGTACTGTATGTTGTGCAGACAATGTCATAGTACTGTTTGTTGTACACACAATGTCATTGTACTGTATGTTGTGCACACAATTTGGAACTAGCTCTCAGGACCACCACAGGAAAAGAAGACCCAGAGTTACTTCTGCTGCAAATCACAAATCACAGATTGGTATCCAAATACATGCTTCACAAACGTCACTGACTAACTCATGAAATCGTGTGGATCTGGCCTTTATGGTCAAATTGCTGCAACCAAACCATTATTGAATTAAACCAATAGTCCAAAGAGACTTGCCTGGTTCAAACCCTGTGACTTTTTGAGACGCGGAATGGGTGTTTCGGATGTTCTCCACATGTGTGGATACCACAATGAAGCATGGGTGAGGAGGTGTTATTGTGTTGCTGGTGACACTGTTGGTGAATTTAAAGCACACTCAATCAGCACATCTACTACAGCTTTTGGCAACGATATGCCATCCTGTCTGGTTTGCACTTAGTGAGGCTATCGTTTGTTTTTCAACAGGACAATGACACAAAACACACCTGGCTGTGGAAGGCCTATTTGACCCAACAGGACAATGACACAAAACACACCTGGCTGTGTAAGGCCTATTTGACCCAACAGGACAATGACACAAAACACACCTGGCTGTGTAAGGCCTATTTGACCCAACAGGACAATGACACAAAACACACCTGGCTGTGTAAGGCCTATTTGACCCAACAGGACAATGACACAAAACACACCTGGC
>JACXGK010001839.1:0-23182 GCA_016801125.1 Novumbra hubbsi
GGGCCTCCAAAACAGAGCAAGTTACAGTACAGCTACAATATGTCAGGTGTTGCCAGTGTAATGTCTTCAACTAGTTGTATGGTATGGTGTTGGTGTGTTGCTGGTGTGGTACGTTGCAGGTATGTGGCTGGTGTAATTTGTAGCTGGTGTGGTACAGTGCTATGTTGCTGGTGTGTTGCTGGTTTGTTGCTGGTATGGTGCTGGTGTGTTGCTAGTATAGTGCTGTTGTGTTGCTGGTATTGGGCTTGTGTAGTATGTAGCTGGTGGGGTATGGTGCTGGTGTGTTGCTGGTATGGTGCTGGTGTGTTGCTAGTATAGTGCTGGTGTGTTGCTGGTATTGGGCTTGTCTGGTATAGTGCTGGTGTGGTACGTTGCTGGTATGTTGCTTGTGTAGTATGTAGCTGGTGGGGTATGGTGCTGGTGTGTTGCTGGTAAAGTGCTGGTGGGGTATGGTGCTGGCGTGTTGCTGGTGGGGTATGGTGCTGGTGTGTTGCTGGTACAGTGCGGGTGGGATGCGGCACTGGTATTTTGGTCTTGGGCGAGTGGATTTACTAGGCGATGGAAGCCTTTCGAGTAAGTGGCTGTGCATCTGAAAGAACTAGTCTTGAATAGTCTCTCTATCTCTTATTATTATTATGTCTCTTATTATTATAAATCAAAGATGGTGGGTCAGGCATGTCTAGACTTGTCTACCGGTTTGGACATCCCATTGAGGAAGCAATCTGTACCATTTCCTTCAGTGGCATTTCAGCTAAAGGAGCCAGTCGACCGTCCCTGCTTTCCCTCTTCAGATGCAGAGACTAGCTTCTCTGTGTCCCTCTCAGTTGGACCCTTCCTGTTTCCTGGTTAATCCCCCTTTAAATGGCTCCCCTCCCTCCTACCGCTGCGCTGTCCCTGGGCAGACCAGTCAATCCCACCCCTCAGCTTGTCCACCCAATCCAAGCCTAGTCGGAGAATTCCTCTGCCAATGGCTTGATTCTGTCTCCAGGAGCACCGCTTGTAGTTACCCTGGCAACAAGCCAGAGTTCCTCTCCATTTTCTTCCCCCCTCCCCTCTCTCTCTCTCTCTCTCCTACCTCCCAGCTCACCTGCATCTAGGGGTTCAGTAAATCCTAAGGACATTATCGCAACTCTTGTGGCACTTCCTATGGAGCTGCTGTCTGCCAGGGTTGTGCACTAAGGTGGGGATTGGAAGGAAACTGGAGGGAAGTTTCCACTAGTTCTTCAGCTAGTTCTTCAGTCCTCCACATATATGTATGTTTACTCTTGAAAGAGTACCTGCGGTTTGTAAATAATCTCTAAAGATTTTCCTTGTATTGGGCACGCCAAGTTCATCCAGTACATGAATTAACATGATTTGGAACATGATTTGGAACATGATTTGGAACATGATTTGGAACATGATTTGGAACATGATTGTTGCGTCCGTTGCTTAGCAGGAACAGTGGTTTTAACATTGTTGTTGAGGAGTTGCAGTAACAGACGGAATATTTATCACCTCCATGCAAATAGACAGTCTTGTTTTTATTTGAAAATCAGTACAATGTTAACAGAATATCCTCCACATCCAACACAGTTGTACCCAAACAAGTATTCAAGACTTATTTAAGTAGATAACGGGCCGGTTTGGCAGACCGATTAAGCTTAGTATAGGACAAAAAAAAAACAAGCTCTAGGAAGTTTTCTATTGAATTATATTTTCTAGTCTGCAAAACCGCCCTCTAAGAAATAAAATGTGTGAAGTGGAAAATACAGGTTTAATGGCCGAACCCCAGTGGATTAAATAAGTGTATTTAAGACCCGTCTGAGGAAGTGTGTGTGTTTTAGGGAGGGGCTTGCAGTTTAAACAGTTTGAAACACTGTCTGGCTAGTTGACGTTGTGTTGCGGAGATGGAGAACATCCATAGAAGCCCAGCTGTCTGCCGCAGACACTGATGGCTTGTTTTCTTGGTTCTCCTCAGATCCAGAATGTGAGCACCAGGACAATGCGGACAGGGAGCCCTTACCTGACCTGCTGCCCCAGAGAGAGCGCTCTCCCCAGGCTTCGCCACAGCCCAGAGCCCCGGGAAGAGGGGACCCTTGGCTGGATGACGAGGTGACGTCGAGAGTCGCCCACCAGCTGAGGAGCATCGGTGACGACCTGAACGCTGTGATTCTCCAGAGACTGGTAAGCACCACACCACGTGTATTGACCAAACCGTAGTGATCGTGTTTAGCGAGTCGGTGAGTGCAAGTGCACAACAGAGTGTGTGTGTGTGTGTGTATATATGCCAGCGGTGGAAATGGATCAGTATGGATCCACGAGGAGGGAGTTGAGTTTCCAGTTGTGTGAACTTCAACCCCTCCTTCCCCCGCGGGCTGTATCGCGTGAGGAGCCAGTCATCGAGTCAGCCGCAGGAGTAAACACGGGCTAATCTACCCCTCCCCCCTCAGCAACCGCCAACCTGCCTTCTGCTGACGTCAGTCTGCCCTCACACGGGTGCTCTGCAGAGTCGTCTGGTTCGCTGGTGCACACACACACACACACACACGTAGAGGCACAACCGCAAACAGTTTTAAAGATAGATTTTCTCTGGGCAGGATTTATTTTAGTTTTTTGCTGAAATACCAGATTGGAAGCAACAGCAGCAGCGGAGGCAATATCCCAGACCACAGTTACTGACATACGTTGACGAGCCTGATCGGTTAGCCCACCAAACTCCACTACTTCGGACACAAACAGCTCACTTAGGCTTGCTTAGTTGACCATGAGGTTTGAAACATGCTACCACCCCCAAATCAAAGAGACTTTGGCATGAATCCGTCGGTCAATCAGCATGTTTCTTGGCTCATTTTGATCGACACGGCGACAGATTACGGCAGTTTTGGCCGGAGGCTGGGGTTTTGTAAACCCGTGTTAGCGAGCTGGTTGCTAACTACAGTAGCTAGCTCGCCTTTAGGGAAATACACAGTATTATCTGTGTGCTGCCCAGGTTAACGGCATCCCGATTCCCAATGTGTTTCAAACTGAGTTTAACTGGCTGTCTCAGCCGTGTTCAGGAAGTTTAGCTGGTGTCAGGTAGCTGGCTAACGTCGGTCCAATCATGTTTATTGTTCTGACTGTCGGACGTGAGGGACACTACACCCAATACCGGCGTTAGAAGCACACTGTCTTTGTGTTTGAGCACGGCAGTGTGTCCTAATTCCTGCCACGTTAATTCTGTAAAAGCACACGTGTACATCGTCAACAAACCCAGTGACAGAAAGCAGAACAAAATAACTAGAACCATAGATTCCCCTTGATTACAATATTTCTGGTAATTTAACACATCGTTTCAATATTAACTCCAGTTGTAACTTTTATTTAAAAACCAATAAGTGTGAATCTCAGTTTCCTGCCTCCCCCCCTGGTATTGGGACATTTTTGCATGGCCTTTTTGAACTAAATGTTGGTCTACACGGTGTCGGTGAAAGGACAAGGACCTTGTTTACAGTTCGAGCTGAAAGGAAAGGCAGTGCCTTAGCACGCGTGATAACAAAGGGGGGGGGTGGGGGCTAAACCACAGGCACGTGAGTCTCATAGTCCACTACACACACACACACACACTACTCTCTTGTGTCTCTTGAGCACTGTTCTTCTGTCTTGTGACCTTCTTCCCCTACTAGGACTGTAGGTCAGTGGTGCTCTATCTTCTCCCATCCTGTATCCCTCCTCCACACACTCCTCCTCCACACAAGCTACTCCTCTACTCACACTTCTCCTCCACACACTCCTCCTCTACACACACTCTTCCTCCACACACTCCTCCTCCACACACTCCTCCACACACTCCTCCTCCACACACCCCTCCTCTACACACACTCTTCCTCCACACACGCTACTCCTCTACACATGCTACTCCTCTACACACACCCTTCCTCCACACACACGCACTCTCTCCTGTTTTCGCCTCTCAATACGCTCAATGTCAGGGGCTTTGTTGAAGCATGGGAAATGTTTACGGTGCGTGTTACACTGGGGAATACATGTGAGATATATAATGTATGACATATTAACCAAATCTAAATGTGAAATTTAACATTAGAATAGTTTCCGCCTCTGTGTCTCTCTTTCACGTCCATTCTTGGCCCGTGTGGTTTGAGCTGTAATTATCATTGTCTGTGTGTGTTTGTCAGCTGAGCTCATGCATATCTTTTTCTTTTTTACTGGTATTGCTTTAATTGTGGCCAATGGTTATTCCCAGAACCAAATAAAACAAAAGCAACATTTATTTTATTGGTTTTTATTTACTACTAAAAACGTTTTCTTTTTTTGCACTGCTCAAAAATATTCCGGGAACACTTGAATCACACATCAGGTCTTGATGAAGCAAACATATTATAGATCAAAATCTTTACTGTACATTTTGTAATTCATCAAGGGCAAAATGACAGAACAACAGTCAATGGAAGACAAAATCACAAACCGATTGAGGGCTGGATTCAAACTCACACTGAAAATCCAAGTGAACAAATCCCTGCATAAAGGACGTGTCTCCCCAGAGCATCCCCCTGACCCACCGCCCGAACGCTGGATGATGATGCAGGCAGCATGACGTTCACCACAGCGTCTCCAGCCTCTGTCACGTCAGACACACCAACTCAGTGTGAACCTGCTCTTACCTGTGAAGAGAACCGGGCGCCGATGTTGGACTTGCAAATTCTGGTGTTCTCTTGGCGAATACCAATGGAGCTGCACAGTGCCGGGCTGTGAGCACAGGTCCCACTAGAGGATGTGGGGCCCTCACTCATCGTGTCTGTTTGGAACCCGTAACACTAACTACAAAACAACACAGTGAATCATGTTTCGTTGAATTCCTTAACACAAAGACAAATATGGAGAGTGAAATAAACTGTTCCTGATTGGCAATGGGATTCTGCACTGATACTTACAGGTTCTTACAAGTCCCACACTCTCTCTTTTTTTCACCTCTATCAGTTACTAAAGAGCTGGTTTATTTTTAGCAAGTGACTCAGAGCAGCTGTTGACAGGCGGTGTACACACTGTCCTGTGTCTGTTTTGCAGACTGTCTGTCTGGGACAGCTTTACCTCTCAGTGGCACAGTGTACACACACACAGATTCACACGCGATAACATCCCCAGCAAGGGGATATTAAAGGGCACACAAAACAACTCTTGTTTTACTACATAAAGAAACTAGCGTGAGAAAGCATTGTAGTTCAACAATGTAACCTTATTAATGTAGTTGCCGTTTTGGACTCCTCGCTAAATTCATGGTTTCCCAAAGTGGCAAATGTTAATTTAAATCGACATGCTGAAAATACATTATTGTGTGTGGAGGACTAATTTTCGGTCTCCCCCTCTCTCCCAGGATGCCATTCCGCAGCAGCAGGACTGGAGAGTTCTGTGTCTAGGAGTCCTGAACTTCCTGTCGGATACTCTCAGCGCTCTGTATCGACTGGTGTAGATTGGCTCTGGCTGCTCCGGCACTCCCTACTGGACCAATCACAGACTGCTTCAGAATTGACTCAATCCGCAGGACGGACCACTTTTTGTGAATTTTGGACATCTTGTAAATCTTTATCCCCCACGCCCCCCTTTGGAAGCTCTCGGTGTAGCATTTAGCATCATGTGCGTTTCCTCAGACAGTGTGGGGTCGTGTGCGGTTCTGTTTTTCTTAAGAAACTTTGAAACACAATGTTAGGCGTGGGGGGCGAGGCGAACTGTGAAGGAAGGTGAGGTATGAAGGACGATTTTTAGTGGCAAAGAAAACTGTGGGTCTATAGGGGGTGGGTCTATAGGGGGTGGGTCTAGGGCTATACTTGACCAAGAGGCTAAGCGCACCTCTGCTGTGTGTACACCTTCCTATGGAGGTCGTTTTCAGAGGAGAAATTCACTAGCTCTTGACAGGGCAGCGTGATGCAGGTACCTAAGGGCCTATTGTAAAGAAACCTTTGGTGTGGCTGGGTGAGCCTGATCTTAGTGCTGTGGTGAGTTAGTCCCGTGGCGTTATGGGACCTGTTGCTGAGCCACTAAACCTCACTTACACCACACAATCACAGTCAAGCACTAGGATGTGTACTAACACCACTAGGATATGTACTAACTCCACTAGGATGTGTACTAACTCCTCTAGGATGTGTACTAACTCCTCTAGGATGTGTACTAACTCCACTAGGATGTGTACTAACTCCTCTAGGATGTGTACTAACTCCTCTAGGATGTGTACCAACTCCTCTAGGATGTGTACCAACTCCTCTAGGATGTGTACCAACTCCTCTAGGATGTGTACCGACTCCTCTAGGATGTGTACTAACTCCACTATGATGTGTACTATTAGGTGAGACCCATGGTTTCTAACAAGACCATCTTGCCCTGGTGGATATTGCAGGTAGTTGTGCATAGAACCTTCTGTATATGCAACTCTTCCCTTCAAATCTGAATACATTTCGTTGTCATTTCTGTGCCTTTTTATCTCCCCCTCTTAAATGACTTACACTATCCTCAGGACAGTCAATGGTTGTGGTGGACACACACTATATGCTGTATGCTCCAGTCACCAGACGATTGGAGGCTTTAGGTTGAGATGTTGCACTGTTGTAGGACCCTACTTATATTACCAGTGTTAACAGTTTGTATATATTGTTTGAGTTAAGATGATGGCCTGGTATGGAGGAGCCAGTGAAAAGCCATCTTGGCCACTTGTCTGACTGAAGACCTGTTGTCAATGGATGAGATTTAAATGAACTTTAAAAGTACTTAAATGTAAGTTATCTGTGTTTAAGATCTGCCACATGTGCATTTTTTTTTGTCTTTGGACCAACGATTAGAAGCCCTTTGTAGTGTATTTAAATCCAGTGGATTTGAGATGGTATTTCTGGTTTCAACACGATTTAGATAATTTGATTATTACATATATTAAATTGCCCCTCAGTTGTATGATACAGCAAATGTATTGTAGTTTGTGAGAAGAACCTTTACACACAGAATTATTTTTGGACAGTATCCACATCGTGTAGCATTTCTTTTGGGTTGTGTTAAAAAATTTAATTATGTACTTTAGATTTTTTTACTTATGTGATTTAAGTTATTTTTCTTTTCTATACGAGTAAGATAATTTTGTATGTGTTTGAAAGCCAAAACCCCACAGAAAAGGCTTTGAAGTAACTGTGATAAGTGGACAAAAAATGTTTTATTCCCTGGCACACAAAGGGTGAACTGTGTTACAGGATTGATATGGTGTCATAGTACAGTTTCCGTAGCCAGTTTATAAAAAGTTTAATTTCAAAGTATTTGAAGAAACACGTTTTTGTCAAGTGGACCTCCACCCTAACATTCCAAAGCATTACAAATAGGAACAACATTTCTAAATGTCTAGAAAAAAATCCAACAACAAGCAATGATGTGATTGATATTGTTTTGCCAGAAGAAACCCAAAAGGCCCACATTCACCTTTAACTCATCAGGTGTGGACCATCCCAGCATGTAAAACTTCAGTGGTGATGGATAAAAACAAATCTAATTTTGTCTGTTGCCATACTAAATCACTTATGACCTTAGCATTGCTGAAGTCTCAGTTTGCTGTTAATTTGGTTCTTGCATTGTCATCATCTCAGTGAGAAAATAACCGGTGAACCTGAGAATACGACTGGTATTCAGAGGGCCGGTGTAGTGAGCACCGTTCTCTCACAGCCTCATGACTTCCTGTGGTGTGTGTCGTGGTATGATCTACTTCCTGTGGTGGCGTTAACTTCCTGTGGTTAAGTTCTCCAAAGCACTCCCTCAAAGAGGGGCGGAGCTAAAGTACTGTAAAGTAGCTCCATGGGTTTTCTTCTCCCCATATTCTCAGTTTCATGCAGTGTATATTTGCTGTTTTTCACTTTTTCTATTGTGAACTTTCAACATGAATTTTTGTATACTTTTCTTTCATTTTTTTTTTTTTTTTTTACAATAAAGCTATGAAATCTAAAAGCTTGTTTGGTATGTATTTTTGACTCCCTGCAGCTTGTTTTTAAATACAATGCAATTACTTCGACAGGTTAACCAATTCTTTATCCTCACAATCCTGGATTAAAGAATTAGAACATGGTTTTGTTTCAGCTATTGTATCATACTGCTAAGATCCAATCACATTAATAACTGCAGTCCGTTCCCTGATGACATGTAGGGACTGCTAGCATGGTGACCGGGGGGGTGTGGCCTGTCTGGATAACAGGCAGGGTATTATCAGATAACACATCACAGGAACACAGAGACACATTGGGCAACCACACGTGTAGGTGTGTGTAACACGGCTCTGATGTGTGCAGCTAATTATATCATGTAGGAATGTTTTCATATTGTTGAGGCCAAGTTCTCTCCATTCATCAAGAAAGAAAGTTTCTTCTAGTTGTTTTAAACCGTCTGAGCAGCGGAAACCAGAATGATCCAATGAGGTTCCACTCCCCCAGCTACACAAAACACCGCCCAAGTGGCAAACAGAAGCCTTGACTTTAGTGGCAGAATGACATCCCTTGTAGCTGATGTCAGGAATGACCGATTGATCGTTGCTGCTCAATCTCCGTAAACCGAGCATGGCACAACAACACTGGCGGGGGTTGTGGAGGTGGACTATGGGGAAACAAGAGTGCTTTAATTAAAAGGATGAGGGCTTAAAGCGATGTCCAGTCAATTCAGATTTGTCCCATTCCAAGCAAACAACAAAACGCTTATTTTCCCCACTTCAACATCTCATGGTTATACAAAAATCTATGTGGATTCTGCTTTGTGCCTCTGTCTTATTTTAATGACATACCAACCAAAACACTTTTTGGATGGGGAAAGACAAAACTCTGCTCACCATTTTCACCACACCATTTCGCACAGGGCTTTAAATGCAGATTTATATTAAAGACAACAAAACCGAAGCTTTCAGCGTGCATGAGAGGTCTCAACCTAGAAACTCTAAAGCTCACCTCCACCCCACGTTATCTGCCCTTTCTCAGAGGTCACCACTGCCTTCATGTAACATACACATCTGGTTAGAACAGCCCTTCCAACCCCCTGGTTGGAATGAGGATGAAATATCCCTCATGTGGATGACTGAATAACATGTGCAATTTCGTAACGCCAGGACTGTTTAGGACACGAACACCAGGCCTCTGTCCAGGACGCCGGGACTCTGTCCAGGACGCCGTAACGCCACATATCCATTCATTAGAACGTACATCATCCAGTTCTACGCAATAGACCCATCAAATATCACCGTCTTGAATTACCAAATTAAGTCCAAAAGACACATTTTTATTACAAAATGTAAAAATCCAACAGTGATTTCAAAACAATGGTCTGACAGAGGCCAACAAGCAGAGAGTAATTCTACAAGGTCTACTGTAAACCGGGTCTACTGTAAACCTGCATGTGGAAGTATGAAGATAAGAGCACATATAATAGCAGGTCCCATTGTGACGGTCAATTTCAGTTGAGCTGAACACACTGATAACAAGTCGGCCTGAAAACTTGAACGACCAGTCGATCTCTCAAGCGGCGGTGGGTGCAGACCTCTTCCCAGGCACATCTATCCCTCCTGGGGTGGGAATGCGGTTGATCACTTCGGACCGAAGTAGTCCACAACCCCGCTGCCTTTCATGCCATCGAAGAAGAAGAAGTTCTTGTGTGGTGCGTCTCTCTGGGAAAGAGCCTGTAGATGCACAACGAGGATTTTGAATGTCCCACGAAGGAGAGTTGAAGACTGGAACATGCCTCCTCCGAGACAAAGTGCATTTGACACACAATCACCAAGACAACAAAGCGTTTTCCCACCTTGACGACCTCCTGTCCCAGCACTCCTCCCACCACGGCACACACAGGGGCCATCTCAGAGAAGCAGTAACTAATGACCAGACAAAAACACAAACATCCTTAACACTGACATTTGCCCACAGAGATTAAAATAACGCGTCGAGTCGGAATCGAAACTAAAGTCATCTTCATCTCAAATAACTACCATCCCTGGCAATGGGCAGCTGAGGTTTTACTAGCGGAGCGACTCAAGATGGGTCCTGCCGCCACGTGATGCACTGTGGGATGGATGAAATGGGTCACCTGACAAAGGTGTCGGGCAGCAGCTCGCTGCTCAGGGTCATGGCCTCCAGGACATCATCGCGGATCTGCAAAAGGAGAGTCGAGTCCTCTGCAAAGCATTCTGGGTTGGGGTCACGTCCTTTGTCCGTACGGAACTTCAGCAGCACTGTGGGAGCGGAGGAGGAGAAGACAGAGAGAAAAGGGATAGAGGTTCCAGGAAAGAAGAGAGGGAGGGGAAAAGAGGGGGGGGGCATGAGTGGTGATGATGAAGTGCTAGAAAACACATAATGCACAACACTACAACAATTTCCATACACACAGAATGGCTTCCAATTACAGACTGATGGCCTCGTGGAAACAGTGTGCAATCAGATCTTTATCTGCGTCGTACCACAGGCAATTGGCAATCCGAGTGTTGCGCCAACAAACGTGAATCTGACAATGGCAGGTCTTCATCTGTGTGTCGAGGCGGTGATCAGACACCCATGACTCATGTCCTTCCAGTGCAGTACAACACTCATCCTGTGTGGGACTGACAGATGTGTGAACAGGAGGAGGATGTGGTCTGGTCGTCTGAACTTCATTAAAACAAATAATAAAAGGGGAGGCTGGGATGACGTGGGCCAGGCCCCTCCGGTGGACTCCTCCAGCTGTCAATCAGCCACATCATGGGTGTTTGGCCCGCCCACCGCCCACTAGACTGACGTCTCACACCGCCACACGCCGCACTCAACCACGTCGTCACCCTCAGGTACCACCAACCGACTCTCGGGGTTATCTCAAAGCCTGGAAGCCATGGAAGCCAACCAAGCCCCCTGTGGGAGTCGAGTGTCCTCATATCGCATCCAGGCGTTGTTGTAAAAAACAAAACAAAAAGGCGCAGAGTGGAACATACTCGGCGGTGCACAAATCCTCAATCCCTCCGAAAATGTTTCAGAAAGCCGACTGCCTTACCCGCACATCGACACAGCGGAGCTGTAACGAGGCCCGTAACAAAGGAAGCACCACTTCCTCAAGCGCAGCTCGGTCGAGAGTAAAACACTGTCTAGACCTAATTATAAACCCCCAAATGCTGTCCGGAACATCTGAAAACAGAATAACAGATTATTTCCTTTCCGACTGTTTTGAATATTTTGAACTAGAGCTGGATGGGGTCGAGGGCCCAGCGTTGGCCCTCGAAACAAAAAGGCGCAGCGTGGAACATACTCGGCGGTGCACAAATCCTCAATCCCTCCGAAAATGTTTCAGAAAGCTGACTGCCTTCCCCGCACATCGACACAGCGGAGCTGTAACGAGGCCCGTAACAAAGGAAGCACCACTTCCTCAAGCGCAGCTCGGTCGAGAGTAAAACACTGTATAGTTATAAACCCCCAAATGCTGGGCCCTCGAAACAAAAAGGCTCAGCGAGCTGGATAGGGTCGAGGGCCCAGCGTGGTTGATGGGGAGCGGTTTCTGTTCTGAAGTGGTGCACACATGACTGGCCACGGAAGGCTGTGAAGGAAATAGAGATGTTCCAGGACTTCATACAAAACCAGGTGAAGGCTAATAAAAACTCTGCAGAGGACAGCCAAAGTAAAAGAACACAGTGCGACGTTGCAGAAACCAAAACAGGAAGGTGGGTGGTGTTCGGGTGGTGTCAACAGAACTGCAGATGCTAACACAAAGGGCACGTATCCAGACTTTTTAAGAAGGAGGCACCAGGCTACGGGTCAATTTAGACTCATTTTAATGTGCCACGGAACACATTAGAGACATCATCAATTGAATTTAAAACGAAAGTTGAGCAATTTAAACCAAACAAGAAACTATATTAAAAAGTATCATGCCAAACCCTACTTCAGTAGATAACGAAGTAGCTCAAAGCCGGCAAACGAACGTTTGCTTTGTAATGTGATGTTAAATTATTCCCGTCCATTGTGCCCTGTTGAAACAGGGCATTCTGGGAAATGTGTTCCAACATCTAAAAACATTTAGGCAAATATGAAACTCTAATAACAATAATGAACATTATGAACTCATTTCCAGAACCTGAATATTTAAAAAACATTGTTGTTTCCTAAATGTTCCAAGAGGCTGTACTTGGTATTGGTAAGTAGAAGATTTAAAGACAAAATTGTTATAAGGAAAAAAAGTCGTTGGGATTTAAGGCTGTCAGTTACCGTGTAGCAGGAAGTAGTCTACAGGGGTGCGTTTCAAGCTGCTCTTGGCCTTCTCACTGGTCCAGTCCACTGCCAGAGCATCTTTCAAGCAGCAGAAGCTGGCCGTCTGCACAAAGTAGGAGTGGAGAGGGCCAATGATGTAAATAGATGGGGTGGAAGATGATCATTACACAGAGGAAACCCTCCATTCTTCCACGTTCACCTTCTTGATCATGGTGGTCTCACTGGGGTCCACCTTGGGTTTCTTGGCCTCAGGACCGTCATTATCATTGGACTCCTCGGTTTTGGGCTTAACTACTTTTAGCTTCTCCCTATGGCCAGAATACAAACCCCAAATAAAACAAATAAACATCCCTAATGACAAAGCCAAGGAACATACATATGACACACACACACACACACACACACACACTTACTCAACATAGTTGTGCTCCAGGCCAAGGTCAGAGAACATGTATCCATGGTAACCAAACACATCACCACAGAACACTTTGATGTTGTTCTGGGAACAGAGTTGGTCCACACGCACCATCAGATCCCTGGAGCAGCCTGTCAAACACACCTGAGCAGAACCGGGAGGAAACCGTGAGAGGGCCGTCCCAAGACATGGTGCTCATCATATCAGAGGGCAGTCCCAAGACATGGTGCTCATCATATCAGAGGGCAGTCCCAAGACATGGTGCTCATCATATCAGAGGGCAGTCCCAAGACCTGGTGCTCATCATGTCAGAGGGCAGTCCCAAGACATGGTGCTCATCATATCAGAGGGCAGTCCCAAGACCTGGTGCTCATCATATCAGAAGCCCAGCAGGAAATGTGATGACAACATCTTTGATGATCACCAATCAACTATAGAGTTTAATTTTTTTAACTTCTCCCAGATCAGAAATGCAGTCGTTCGACATTAAAGAACCTGCACCCCAAATCAACCTCCCACAACTCAGTTTAACACGGAACATTGTTTTCGATCGCTACTTCAACACCTTATGCTATTTCGTTGAAGTCGCAAATCCATGTTTTTTAGCCAGTGTGTTCTGTCTGAACAGGGTGGGGAACAGACTCTGCCTTACCAAACAACTGACCATTGGGCTGGGTCTTATCCTCGAGGCCAAAGCCAGCACACCCCACACTTGGCTAGAGATAAGGGATGTCTGCTAGCGGACTGGATGCCATCTGTGACACGGGTGAAGGGCACACAGTGGGCCCACCCAGTACACAACAAAATAGGGACGTGCCAGCATCTTGTATCTTGTTCACTACATATAGGGGGGGGGGGCGGAGTACAACAGTCTGTTCCCATCGTTACGCTTCATTTACTAGGTCACTGTACAAATGCCACTGATGTAAAGAGAATGGAACACACATATGCCAGTCTTTAAATTGCCAGCTACAAATAGGCCCCTCCTCGGTTGTGACTTGGGTAACAGATACAGGAGGACAGATACACCCCCCCACGGCTGGGTGTGTTGACTGCCCCCCGCTGGCGTGGTTGGTTCATTAGCCGGCACTGGCCGTGGAAACTGGGAGAGCTGGCGTTGACGGGCCTGGGGGGGGGGGCTTCTTAACAACCTGACCAGCCCGTCTGAAAGTCTGTCTCCGTCCAAAACATTCCTCCCTTTGAAGAAGTGCAGATCAAGCACTTTCTCAAAATGGCTTCCGGCAGAGGTTTTGTGTGAGAGAGATATAAATCTACGTTGTTTGAAGGGCGAGAAGGAGAGTGAAATGAAGTATGGCTTATCTGTAGAGGGGCAGCTAACGGTGGTGAATGGTTCTAGAGGGAGCTGAATTGACAAGTGACATGACAGACATGCAGATATTGAGTTGTTATGACAGAGGGGGTGACAGTATCTGACTGACAACATAGAACACATAGCGGTGTGTGTGTGCGCACACCTTCGTTTTTGCCTCTTTAAAAATGTCTTAAAAGGACTAATAAGAAAACATCTGCATATTCTCTGGGGATTGAAGCTTTAACCCAGAAACATCAATCTCTCAGTCCAAAGCACAGTCTCTAAAAGGAGCAAATGCATCCATTGGCATTCCAGCAACATACAAACCGTACCTTCACAGCTCCTAAGGTAACACACAGACAAGACATCCGTGTCTGGGAGTGTCTACATCACAGACTACACCCTCCTCTAAACTCCCACTAGCACTCCCACTGGGACACTTCCACCACAGACAGGCTGGAAAGTGGTGCTTTGATTGAGAGAATCGCTATGAAGGGAGATCAGACAGCTTGGTTTGTTGGGTCGGGAACCAAACGCTACAGAAAATCAAAATTTCTACTTGTCAACAATAAGGAGCAGTTAGGCCATCATTGTCTTTTGTTAATTGTTAATGTATAAATATCATGGATATACGAGTTGGGAGGAATTCCCTGAATAAATGAATAATAAATGGAAAACAATATATTTATACCATACATTTGCAAGACAACTGTTTTTATTACTGCTGAAACTCCTGCATAACTTTATATCCCTAATGTATGCAGGATGTAGGTCAATATGTTTTTATTTATCATACAAGCTCTAATTAACATCTATCATATTACGATGTGTAAACAGGGATATCTAAATAAAAACATCAGCTATAAGTCATATTTTCTATTTATTTTTACATAATTGTTGCTACACTGGCTCATTGTCTGGTGGCGTGATCAGAATGGAGTGGAGGTCTAAATGCGCCACCTAGTGGCCATTTAGCATAACTGAATATCAAGAACAAAAGCAATTGTTTGAGGTTTAGGTTGTTGCAAGTTGGACATGGATGCTGTACGGTTAGAAGTGATTTTGGATACAGTGGGAAGGTTTGGTGAAAGTTAGTAGGGCTCTTTAACATGTTTTTAGTAGTACATGATTAGGAGGGTTTAGTTAATCTTAATGATCCCTTTTTTAAATGCATATAGTGAGGATGCTGCTTCAGTACACGGGGTGAGGGCATATGGAAAAACTTTGGCTCAGGCTCTCCACTTGCCCAATCTGGGCCCAAACCAGGAACTCTTGGAACACATTAACAACAGTCACCCACAAAGCAGCAGTGCCTAACCCCGCAAAAGTAAACCAAAGGACGGGACAAAATGACTAGTCTCAGAGTGGGTGAAGTCCCCGATTTGAACACACCGGATGTACAGGCACCTCTGATGTTTATTATTAGACTGTAACAAGGCAAAATAAACAATTGGACAATTTACTTACCGCATCAAACTGAAGGAAGAATTCGTCTGGTTTATCCTCAACCCCGTCTGTGTCTGCCTTGACCTCTACCATGGGGTTGAGGTACTGGGCTCGCTCCAGAGAGGCTTGCGCTCGGTTTTGGCCCTGAGCACTCACTGGAATTAGAAACTGGGCTCGGCACGACTCCTCGGTCACCTAGCAACCAAAGTAAAATTCAGAGGCTCCAAGCGACTGTATCGTTTCTATGTCTTAATATTGTCCTGCAACAATTATTTCCCCAGTGATTAAACCCAACTTCGGAAGCATACCTCTCACCTACTTCTGTTACCACCACTCTGTGTGTATTGCAGTCCGTACCTGTTCATGGTCAAGCAAGGTTAAGCCCTTCACGCCAGCCAGGATGAGGTTTTTGGCCACCTCTGCACCCAGGCCCCTGAGCCCAACCAGAAGCACGCGAGACCCCCGCAGTCTGGAACGGAAGCGAATGGACAACCCCTGTATTATGTTGCTCCATCAATACAACAGAAACTGGAAAGCCATTAAGACAACGTGTTTACAGTGTGCAGAGTGTTGTGAATGTTAACATTATTGTCATATTATTAACTAAACATTAGAATGCTGCAACTGTCTCCATCTAAACATATTTGGTTTATCCAACAATAACATATCTAGCCAAGGACCTAGTGATTATGGGGTGTTGAGCCACGCGCTACTTATGGGACAAAATATACACTCAGTAACTGTATTCCATTTTTTTTTATCATGACTTGGAACTATACAATAGGAATTGACCATGCTATTGAAAAACATGTCATGGTAATTTAGTAGAATATTTAGTCCAAAACTAAAAATGAATCCTAAACATTTATTTTTACTAGGGTCATGGCCAACTGTATATATAATTTTGGGGTTAAATTCAATTCACTTAACGTGTATTTAATCTTGAGAAGCAATAGGTTCCACCTACAAAGACAATGCATGAAAGCAAGTTACAGTAGTTACGTTAGCTAAAAGCTACCTCTTTTGTGCATCCAGGCCCCATAGTCGGATTTGCCGGTCATACTGAGCCGCCTCTTCCTCGCTAATGATGGAGTCTTCCTTTTCAATCATATCTATCATCTCAAACAGGTGTATTTATCTATTTTAACCTGTAAAGGGATAAAAAAGGCCCTATTTAAATGCGGCTAAAATCCCGCTGTCGCTGATTTGAACGGACGCTGGGTGATGACGTTGGTACGGTCATAGAGAATCATTAAGGATGTTAGATGTCTTAGCAATTTCAAAATTGGTGAAAACGTTGAGCTAAAGATGTGTATAACTAAATCACGATAAGCCAATGTGTTAAGAAGGAAATACCTCAATGATGCTGCCCTTCCTTTCACAAATGCCATAATGGGTAATATATAGGTATATGCATTGTCTATGTATCTCTATGGATCAGTCTCTATTAAACCAACTCAACGGGGCTTTATTAGCATGAGAAATATATGTTATTAAATACATTTAAATAAAACAGACGTGTTTCAACGATGTGAAGTATGAATTGTAAGGAAAAAAAGAATAGATAACGAACATTAATGTTAACAATGTTGCTTGTGATCCACTGAATGCCATTATCTTCATGCAACGGAACTCAAATATTGCTATTCTCGAGCATGGGGATACTTCACTTAACATAATTGAGAGCCAATCCTCAAAAACTGTAAAACATTTTTATTTATGGGTTGATTAGATTTTTTAGCAAATATGTCTCTAACGTGGTTATACCTTTTGGAGGAGATTACTGGTCGTTCTGATACTATTGATTACTGTTGAATATTTCTCTACGATGTGTTCCACACCCTGCTCGTTCATTTTATAGGACCAGCTTGGCTGACTACCGGACCGTACCCGCGTGACTACTCAGCAAGGAGCTGGCCAGGATGCTTGAGTAAATTAATTCTGAATAATGTCAGAAATAACTTGCATTCTCACCAGCATACATGTTGTTTAATATCTACCTCTTGCCATTTCTTCATGGCAATCAGCCAAAAACACTAACTTCCCTTGATATAGGCCAACCCATTCTTACAGACACATACCAACTGAGCCTGAATACAGCACAGCAGCTCAGTGATCAACGAAAACCGCTCGGGTATTTCCGCGGAAAACGTATGAGAACGTAATGTTTCATATCGTCACGTTCGGAATACCACGCCCCTTCTCTGTGGAGAAGACAGTCAGCCATTTTAAGTGGATGAGTTTCATTTTACAGCGCAACTGTAGGACGGAGAACCACAGGACACAATTTCAACCTATTTCTCTAACAACTGTTAGTGGAGAATTGACTACAATGAACTGAAACTCTTCCAAAAAACAATTAACAAGTACTGTAGATCCAAGTTAAGTGACGCATAAGCCAGTAGAGTTGTAATTTTTTTTGCACCAAATGTAGCTAGAGGAAATGGCTGTGGAAAGCATGACTGTCCATCCAAACTCCCCAACAACAACCAACCACGAACACAACAGTCTTCTCACTGACGAAAGGTCGAGTAATTCTACAATCATATTTCTATCAAACTATTTATTTCTCCTGTGCTTTTTAGGCATAAAAAGCACGGGTTTTCTTTTCCATTTTTTCTTTCAAGGGAATTAAAAGTCGCCTTTTTTCTGGGGAACAAGTACAGAGGTAACGAACGCCATCTTGAAACGTTGCTCAGCGCAAACTGGAAGGTCAAATATGAACCCTGGTATCTATACAGTGTTTGAATAGTTAGCTTGTAAGCTAAATTATTACATTTTTAAAGAAGAAAGAAAAAAACGTCGTCAGTTCAAACAACTGGTTCAGAAAAAGTTGCATCCATCAAAGTAAAATCGAAAAAGACCAACTAAAGAATTGTTTGCTAATTGACCAACATTAACTACATATCTGGGGCACCCTATAATAATTAGATTAACAACTTAATGTCCAAAACGTTTTTTATTACAACAGTTTTATTAAATGGCGTTGCACAACCCGAATAGTTATCGTCCTCGCGTAGTGCTAGCTAGCCTGCTGCCCAGTTTGAGTAAAATAAAAGCCAGTTTACAGTAACAATATTCTAACCCAATAGCCTGAAATTTCAATTCTGTTTTCTAACTAATAATTCCGTTATATTCAAGTCAGAAATTAATTGATTATAATTGATATGATTAACGTCCAGTTGGACAACAAAATTATTTCCTGATTAGCACACAAACTAGATGTAGCTAGCTAGCTAAATACGCAGTTAATTTTTTGCTAGTACCTAGCTTGCCAAACAAGACTAGCTAGCTACTAAACCCAACCCGCCATTGTGCCTGTTTAGTTACAAGTAGATAACGACGTTAAACACATTGTGTCCATGGAATTGACGCCATAAACATTTACAGAGCACTCTATATCTGCGAATATCGTCAATTACGTTGACTAGTTACATTTATGAATTGCGTTATTGCACTAACTAACGTTAACTCAGAAGATTAATATTACGTAGCTAGCGAACGACGGAGAACATTAAGCAATACGAGATACTATTAGAAATTCATTCCAGTGCGTGAGAGTGATTCAGTGTGAAGTTATTTGTACAATTGGCTAGTATTTCTCATTTTCACTTAAAATAAGCATATTTGTTAACTTCCCACTTTTCTTAAAAGTATTTACTAGTTCTGTACCGCAATGGATTTTCTTTCATTTACATTCAGGAAAATTACCTAATTTTGTTTCCCTACAAAGTTCCCCCCTTCTCTCTTAGTACAGACTGCCATTTTAGGTTGTTATCCATAACACCCACCAGATCTCAAGTGCTGAACGTTTGCAAAGCATTCCAGATGTTAAAGTGAAGTAAAACACAAATGTCCCCTCTTTAGTTCCCCGAATGCCCTATATGCATTCAGCATTTTCCTCCAACGACCAAGTTTTCCCATTCCACAAACCCCAATAATAAAGTGGGGAGGCCACTATTATTTTCCCAAAAATTTGGGGGGAATTTTTATTCCCAAGCCTTTGATTGCAAAATGTGAAGAAAACCCTCTCACAGTAAGTACATCCCATAATTTTGAAAAGGGCCCATGGTTTATACTTTGATTCATTATTTTCTTTTTTTTGGCCCTTTTTTATGGAAGTATTTCTGTTGTGATCATGCATGAATAATGTATTTTTAAGTGAACACTTGGAGTGTCTTCTAAGAATGGAGTGTCTTCTAAGAATATGGTTTTATTCATTTGTTTTAGTCTACGTAATTAGATATTTTGAGTTAATGGACGTAAAGTCATAATCGCTAGGTGCTATCATTTCCTGAACCGTCTGTTATTAGTTTGAATAATTTGTTTGCAACATTGCTGTAATGTAGTCAAAGGTTATAGAATCCAGAGGAAATTGTAGACTTGCTCTGTGCTTCACGTCTTAGTCAGGAATATTTAGCTAACCTGACTACTAAATAAGCAGTGCATTGCCATAACAAAGCTTAGAGTCCTCCCGTGTGGGTGAAATGCAGAGAGATGGGCCTGGAGAATTGTAAACTCAAAATTCACTGCAAAATATGCTGTGAATCAACTAGTTGTAGCTTTGTTTTGAGTCTCTGAACTGTATAGTGCTTGTTTGTATTAGCTTAGTTTATTAAGATCCGGGCAAAACAAGCTAATTTTGGTTCAGGATACAGGATTAATGTCTGTTCATGAGGCATAGCAAATATTTCCTTCAGTAATCTACAGGTACATTAATATAAATCAAACATGTCAGTACCAACGGTAGATTGCCCCACCAAAACCTGTGACCTTAGTTTGAAGTAGGTTACTACACAGAAATCATGCGAGTATGGCCTAAGTTGTCATTAAAAGGCCAGAGATATAGGCGAACCGTAACATCTCTGCACGACTTAGTGGATATTCTAAGGCACTATGAGTGGCACGCCTCTGTTGCTTTACAGGTTGAATTGAGCCCGTCGTGACAAAGTGTTTGGCTTTTCCTTAGACTTGTCAATACTTGTATGTGGCACTCCACTAGGGAAGCGGGTAAGGAGTATGAACTGTATGAGGAGGGCCATTGTTCTCACTTTGTGCCCATGTCGCTTTCTAGAACATCGTTCAACGCTGGCCAAGAATGACCTCCTTATTCCTCTGGGAGGACATAAGTGTGTATGGCCGCCATGCTAGGCACCCACTGCTCATTCATTTGTTTCCAACTTAACAAGGAATAAGAGCGTTTACAAAGACCCAGATACCCCCTGGCCAAGCGGACATTTAGTTCTGTTATTTATAGGATGGTTTCTGCAAAGTTTTCAGTAGACATTTATTTGTCTCAACCTGAAAACAGGGCTTTACTGTAAAAGAGACCTGGGTCTCGGCTTGATATCCCTGGTTAAATATGCATGAATCATATGATAACTCCAGCAATGGTATTTGGAACATTTGTGAATGAAAGTGTAATTTTAGCCTGTCATTTTTGGAACATAAAGCAGGTTCATTTTATATAGAATGTTGATTAATGTGTTTGGGTACATTGTATCTATTTTAAGTCAGCTAATTTCGAGGCTTGGAATAGTTTTTACCAATATAATATCATTGCAACACCAATAGGTAGCGCCAATGACACATTCCAGATAAATTAGGATTGTCTTGAACAGAAGCTACACATTTATGTACAAAAGTGAAATGGTTTGTAGTTTGCCCCCCCCCTGCCCCATACACAATCAATACAATAAATTTTGTTATCAATTAAATCCAAAAGCTCTTGAATTTCAAAACATTTGATAATTTTAAATAATTGGCCTTAATAAAGACCTGTCCCAATACTTTGCCATTGGAAAGACCCCTAAAGGTCTCTAATCAGTTAAGTGCATGAAACCAATGTCAAGATCTTGATGCACATTGTATTATTACAAAAATATAAATACCTTCCTATTTTAGTATGTATATTTCAATAGTTTTGTTTCCTGTCTAGCATTAAAAAGAACATACCTATTAATTCCAAAAACATCACGGGCTGTACAGGTTAATTTATTGGCCCATAGTTTTTTCAACGTTTTATACACAAATATTTTGCTGTATAAAGATTGACATGCGTTATATGCATTTTTATCAGTTACGTTTTTGCCATTTTAACTTTTTTTAATGTAACGATATTTACAACAGTTACCACTGCAATTTAAGAACTGGGATTTCTTTTCACTGCATATTTTTTCTCTCCTGTAGTTGAACAGTATATTTTATGCCGTTGTGGTGGCAGATGAAATTAACTCAGCCTTTAAAAAAAATATTTAACTGTTCTGTCTCTAGGCAGGAATGATTTACTCAGTCTAGTGACAGACACGTTGCTGTGAGAAGGTCCCTGGAAGGTTCTTTTATTGAATGTACGCCGTGTGTATAAGGCCCCTGGATAACCCATATCCAGTCAAGATGATTGGGCCTGTTGAACCCTGTCCCCCACTGGTTGCATCACCCAACATTTTCCAGTACGTGAAGTCAAAACAGTGAAGCTCAAAGTGTATAAACACACACACTGAAATGTCACCCTACATCTAAAAACTCTGTTACCCATTCCTGTTCTATGTCACTACCATATTATTTATTTACCACAGGCCAAAGTGTGTTTGTCCCTGATCCCCTCACAATAAATAATCTGGTTGGGACAGACATTAAGTTCTGCATTTTTCCCGTGGCTGTCCCTAGTACAGATTATGGTCATCTAGCCTAAGGTGACCAATGTACATTACCAGACAAAAATCTGAGTGCCTATGAATGTGTGTGTCCACCCCTTTGACCGGTACTGTAAGTGAACCATGATCCTCACTTGATTCTCCCTGTCACTTGCAGTGAAGGTGCACAATCCTGATCACCCATACACAAGACAGCGGAGCTGTCTACATTGTGTTATGTATATTGTGGTTTCCAAGGTGTTGGAAGTTGGGTCACGTTTCTATCAGTGGTTCATGTTCGGTGGGTTCACCCACGAACAGCGCAAAGACCGTGTCAATGTAGGATAAGTGTTCGCTGGGCCGGGAAGCACACTGTTACCTTTACAGTCTTCGAGAATCACAAAGGAAATACCGTAAATGGCTACTGAACCCCACAAATGTAGTCACCCAAGTAAGATCATGTGGCACCTGCAAGTGTGGTGACATCCACTGGCTATGCAATGTATCCCAACGCGGGTGTGTTGCTATGTTACAACGTTTCCCATTAAAAATGAATTCACCGAATCCAGGTTCCAGTTGGGGTTGTTTATACCATTTTGTTTCCCTTTACAGTTCCCCGGTCGAAAAGCTTTGTTGATGTCTATACGTTTAATGTTCGTCACCGGGAGTCCAAACAAGTAGGTCAAGTGTATGGCCTGAGTTTGGCCGGAACCGCATTTAAATGTCTTGTTTGTTTTTCTTCGGTTTATAACAGGCGTGAGGATGGGGAGCTGGAAGAGGGGGAGCTGGAGGACGACGGGGGAGAGGTAGAAGAGGCAGAGGAGCCCAGCACAAGGGGTGGAGGCGCAGGAGTAGAAGAGGGAGGTGAAGTTGAAGGAGCAGTAAAAGCTGTGGAGGCGGCCCCCCCAGAGAAAACCCACCGCAGCAAAGAGCATCACGCCAGTGTCTCGGATGACGAGAAGGCCCGCCGCCACAAGAGGAAGAGGAGAAAAGAGAGGGAGCGAGAGAAGGAAAAGAGGAGAGCCAAGAAGAGACGTAAATCTAAACACAAAGTATGTGTGTTTTCTCCCGCCTCAGGAGTTCATCGTCCCGTGCCGATCTTTCACGTCAGTTGCATTAACGTTACACGCTTCCCGTTGTTTTAAACACTGTTGGTTCTGTGTTGTCCCACAGC
>JACXGK010001839.1:23282-47204 GCA_016801125.1 Novumbra hubbsi
CCCTATACAAAGGCAGTACCCTATACAAAGGCAGTACCCTATACAAAGGCAGTACCCTATACAAAGGCAGTACCCTATACAAAGGCAGTACCCTATACAAAGGCAGTACCCTATACAAAGGCAGTACCCTATACAAAGGCAGTACCCTATACAAAGGCAGTACCCTATACAAAGGCAGTACCCTATACAAAGGCAGTACTCTAAATCACACCATTGTTGCTGAGAGTGGCTGGTTGTCTGTTTGTCACTGTGATCTCAAACTGATTCTGTTTTCCGAAACCAGTCTCATGGTTACCCATCTGCCCCATCCTCCGGGCATGGCGGCCCCATGCCCAAGAAGGGCAACTACATGAAGATGGACAAGCAGGGCTACGGGGGCTATGACGACTACGAGGAGGAGACCTATGAAGGAGAGGAGGAGGAGGAGATGGGGGAAGAAGACTACGATGACTTCACCAAGGAGCTAAACCAGTACCGCAAGGCCAAGGAGGGTGGTGGTGGTGTTGATGGAGGAGGACGAGGCTGCCGTGGGGGCAGAAGTGGCAAAAATGGGGTCAGAGGTAAATTGAATGGCCCTTACTAGCTTGCTTGCGGGTGCTTATTTGAACTAAGGGTGTTACACCATTGGGGTTGACCATTGACCGATTTTCCTTGTTGCTCAACAGGGGGTAAAGGTCGTATGAAGAACCAGCGAGGCAGAGGAGGCATGAGAGGAGGGCGGGGAGGCAGAGGAGGAGGTAGAGGAGGGAGCAGGGGTCGGGGACGAGGGGGCAAAATGGGCGGAGAAAATGAAGACGGAGACGTGATGATGTACGGAGGTGGAGGAGGAGGAGGAGGTGGAGAGGAAATGGAGGTGTGTAGAAAAGTACATATTTTGGTCCCAGATGCTCCATATAGAGTCAGTGACCTGGCCTAATCTTGTTTCCTTGACTACAGGTCACAGGAGATGTAATGCTGGTTCACGTTTTGGTGTAGATGTTTGAACTATATTCTGGTATCGCCAGGCGATTGGATAACTTAGACTTGATTGCTCACATGACTCGTAGACCACGGGTGGGCAAACTACGGCCCGAGGGCCAAATGCGGCCCGTGAGGCTGTCCCATCCGGCCCACGGAATGCCCTTTTCTGGCCTCCAAATCAATTATGATTAACAAATTACAAAAACAAATGTGGTCCTCCATTTCATTTCAAAATCCTGATGTGGCCCCCGAGCCAAAATATTTGCCCACCCCTGTCGTAGGCTAATGGTTAGTCATATTGGTGGTGCTATATAAAGCGAAGAACTTCTGATGTTAATATTTTAAGTCACCATGTTGAGGATTAAGCTTCGGCTTGTTGATTGCTTATAGGATAACTATTGCTAGTCGAGTAAGTGGTCAGGTATTGACATTTTGGGAAAGTGCCGTATGTTGTTCAGTTTTTTTGTCTACGTTTTCCTAATCCACATGTTGTTGTGTCCCAGTATGGAGAAGATGACTGTGACAACTTGGGTGATGATGACTATGATGAATACTCTCAGTACAGGAAGTCCAAAGACCGTGGGAGAGGTAAGCATGGGTGGTCTGCTTGTTACCTACCGTTTTAGGGTATGCCTGCAGTTGTCCTTACTAAGTACACGTGTGGTAAAAAGCTCCACCGACGAGTTGCCTCTCTGTTCCTACTCCGACAGGTGGCAAAGGGGGGCGTGGCCGTGGCCGGGGGAAACAAGGGCGTGGGATGAACCGGGGGGGTCGGGGGCGGAACCGGGGGAGGGGCCGAGGAGGTGGCGAGCAGGGTCACGATGAGGACAACAACGGGGAGATGGGAGACGCAGGGGTGAGTAACAACTACTACGACACCTATACTCCACCTATACACGCTGGAAACCCATCAGCACTGTGACGAAGACCCCTCCCAGGGGCTAAGTTGAACCTGTTTGTGTTCAGGATGGAGGGGGCCCACACAACAAGCACCAGGGTGACAAGCACCAGGACAAGAAAGGGAAAGCCATCTGCAAGTACTACATCGAGGGCCGCTGTACTTGGGTAAGAGCCCGTGATGTAGGACGAGGATTACCCGGCTCCTGTCCAATCACTGGTCATCTAACGTGTGCTTGTTACATGACATCTTGTTTAAAATATGTTGTGGCATTCATTTGTTTCTTTCCTTTTTCTGTGTACATTTGTTCCGGTCTTTGCCACCGTTGCACCAAGTCCAATTCTTAATACGTGTGCTATGCGAATGAGTGTGAGCAGGATTCCAATTGTGTATTTCTTGGCCGTCTTTGCAGGGGGAACACTGCAACTTCAGCCACGACATCGACCTGCCCAAGAAGAAGGAACTCTGCAAGTTCTACATTACTGGCTTCTGTGCTCGGGCTGAGAACTGCCCCTACATGCATGATATCCTTTACTGCAGTCCACTCAGTAGCAACAGTTAGTTTATTTCCGCCGCTGTCGGAATTAGTATGGCCATGCTAGTTCAGTAAACAGTATTTAAGTAATGTCCCCGATTTCAGTGTCAGAGATTTGGGTGGCCTTTATGTAGGTTCTGTCCAACCAGGTCCTCTGTGGTTCCTTGACTCCCCGGAACGTGATTTCCCTTGCAAGCTGTTCCACACCACGGGGAGCTGTGTGAACGGAGACGAATGCATGTTCTCCCATGAGCCTCTCACGGAAGACACCCAGGACCTGCTGAACAAGGTGTGCTTGGCTTCACGGCCCCCGCTGTGTTTCTTCTAGTTCCGTCAGACTCTCACTCTCCGGCTTGTGCGCCTTGGTCTTCGTTGAGCGCCTTTTCATCTCTTGTGCTTGTAGATGCTGGCGGAGGATGCTGAGGCTGGAGCGGAGGATGAGAAGGAGGTGGAGGAGCTGAAGAAGCAGGGGATCAACCCCCTTCCCAAGCCTCCTCCCGGGGTGGGCCTTCTCCCGACACCGCCCAGACCAGGGCCGCCCGACAACTCTGGCCCCGGGGACTATGGACCTCTGGGTCCTTCTGGGCAACCACAGGGCCCCCAGACCTCCAATGGACCACCTGGCCCAGGGCCTACCCAAGGGCCCGGTCCCTGTCCTGGCCCGCCTCCACCCTGCCCGGAGAGCAGTCCCTACCAGAGCCCTCCCAACCCCAGTGGTCCACTGGCGCCATCTATGGGTGCCCAACCCCCCTGTCCGGGTAACGTTGGGAAGAAGATCCCCTCTCTGTTTGAGATCAAGGTGCAGCCCACGGGACAGCTAGCTCAGAAACTGGCTGGTCAGAGGTAAGCGCTTTTCACAACCGCCCCCAAACATGTTTCTGTTGCCATGACAGTTCGAGAATGTACCGGGAACATGGCATCACTCCCGTTATCCTTCACCACAGAGGTCAGACTCCAGGCACTGCGCCAGGCCAAGCTGGCGGCCCCCAAGGGCCCCTTGGTGGCCCTGGCGGGCCCCCGCCTCGGTTCCCCCCGCCTGGCATGATGCCCCCGGACATGTCCATTGGTCCTCCTCCACCAATGGGCCCTGGGGGACCCCCAATGATGCAAGGTTTTGGCCCAGAAGGGGGACCCATGATGCCCCATGGCCCTCCTCCGGGGGGTAACTTCTTTGACAACTTCTTCAGCCAGCAACAGGGCACGCCGATGGAAGGGGTGGAAGAGGAAGGTGAGATGGGACTGTGTCACGGGGTCATGTTGCGGCCCCAAGTCCTGTGCTGCTGTACAGATGTCTCTGAAGGGCCCCGCGTGGTAATCCCCAAGCCTCCTGTTCCCCCGCCCAGGTGACGACTTCCCGGGTTTCCGCGGCATGGACGAACCAGGAGGAAGAGGAGCGGGAGGAAACCACCCAGGCTCCGCGGGAGGCCTGGAATGCCCCGCGAACGGCGGCTCGGCCAATCATCAGGCAGGCATGGGCGTGCCGGACTTCCTGCCACCCGCCCAGCGGGCGCTGTTCCTGAGGATCCAGCAGAAACAGCAGGAGGACGAGGAGAGGGCCAGACTCGCCAAGGGAGGAGGGGAAAGGGAGGCAGAAGGTACACACACAGACACGCACGCGCACACAGTAGTGATGTGTTGGGTCTTAAGACACTGATACCATAGTAACCCTGCATCAACAGTACCAGTAGCCTCCTACTCTGCCTGGTAGACGTGGCGTGCAACTCCCGCGGGGAATCGGTACACATCCCCCGCTAGCTAAGCAACCGTCTTCTGTTGACACTGTGAACGGCGCATCTGACAAGTTCATGTAGACACCGTCTAAGAAATGTCTGGAGGGGAGTACTCTTATGGCCCTGGAATGAAGCGCTGCACTAAATAGGGCATAGGGTGACATTTGGGATTCTTTGCACGATGTAGTCGCAAGCTAAGTTATGACTGACTTAACTCCCACATGATTCAAATTTGATCAATCTCCTCTAACCCAGAAAGATTCCTCTGGATCCTCTGTATTTGACTACCTTTGAACAGAACTGTTTGACCTTGATTAATAGTAGTTTACTCTATTTGGGACTCGGGTGAAGCAAAATGGAATGATTCATTTGTATGTTTTTTTTTGCCCTGGAAAGTTAGTCTGTGGAAAGTATACATAGTGTTCCTGTCCACTTTTGTTTGCTTAGCAATGTATGTGTCCCAAGGAAGCAGGAAATGTATGACACGCTTGACCCTCCCTTTAACCCACTACGCAGAGCCCACATCCTCTGGGCCCTAGAGGTCTTTACTCTCCCACAGATCAGATGAGTGTCTACAACCTGGCTAGGTGGCGCTGTCTGCCAGGATTAGGGTTGAAAATGTACAATTTTCTCCAAAGTATTCCTATTGCGGTTCTTCATGGGATATAGATCAAAACACAGCTGTACTAATGGCCACAGAAATAGAACGGGAGGCAGGGTTTTGAAGAAGCTGTACGAAGCACACATTTATAAAAAGTCTTATAAAAATAAAAAGCAATAACACATGCCTGAGATGTTTTGACATTTTGCATGCTCTTGTAAATGCTGCAAAAGTATTACTCTTGGCAATATTGCAATTGTGATATGGGTTACGTTTGTGTGCGGCCGCATTCAGCTAATAAATGCATCTTAGCACATCTGATAGTAGGTTGAATGGTGTAGAAATCTGAGCCGTTTTTATGGTCTTGGTTCTCCAAGCCCGTTAGGTCTCAGGGTGCGAAATGCTAAGTGAAACTATCACAAGCTGAGTGAAATATAAAAGTATACGCTTGCCATCTTAAGGCCTCCTTTTCTTCCCTGGCTGATTGTCATTCAGCCAACCAGGTACTGGCCATTCGTCAAGGTTTAAACAGCAAGATTTTAACTGATTATCATGGAGACAAGGAGTTAATTAACCACCCCATTAACGTTTGGTCTGAATGTGCTTTGATTGGACACGGCACTGTATCTGCCTCTGGCGTGTACTAGGCCTGCACGGGGTTAACAGGGTGGTTGGGCTGTTCCAGAGTTTTGTCTAAATGTCCTGTTACTCCATTTCCCAGGTGACTCGGCTAACTGGTACTCCAGTGAGGATGAGGATGGGGGAGGCAGTGTCACATCCATCCTGAAGACCCTACGCCAGCAGAGCATGGGCCCACCCAAACCCGAGGGGCCCCCCAGCGACCCGCGGCTCCAGAAGGGCTCCCCGGCCCACCCCGCCATCCGACCGGTGGACCCGCGTCAGGCGGACCCCCGGCTGGCCCGTGACCCCCGCCTCTCCCGGGCCTCGGACTCCGGCCAGGCCTCGGACTCGCCCAGCCTCTCCCCCGCCCCCGCCGTCACCCCGGCCGACCCGCGCCTCGCCAGGCTCGCCCCCAAGCCGGACGCCCCCCTGGTGTACAAGCCGCCGCCCCTCACGGCTCCCCCGGCGGAGGAGGAGGAACCGGAGAGAGTGCTGAGGGACAAGCCGGTGCCGATCCCCATGGACCCCCTGATGGGCATGGCCCTGAGGGACCCGCGCTGCCAGCTGCAGCAGTTCAGCCACATCAAGAAGGACGTGGTCCTGCATCTGCCCCCCTATGCCAAGCTGGTAACGTGGACCCCCGAGGACCTCATACCCTTACCCGTCCCCAAACAGGACTTCCTCCCCCTGCCTCCCGGCATCCCCCCTGTGTCTGCGCTGGATCCCCGCCTCTCGCGCAGCCAGCAGCAGATCCACACGGCAGTCCCGCCCAACCCAGCGGGCCCCCCGCCCTCCTCGGAGCCCGCCGGGCCGGCCTCGTCCACCCTCCCAGACTTTGAGCTGCTCTCTCGCATACTGAAGACTGTAAACGCCTCGTCCGGGCCCTCCCAGTCCTCCCCGCCCCTGCCGATCGTCTCGCCCCCGGTGCTGTTGCCTCCCCCTCCCGTGCTCCTGCCTCCCCCGGTGGACAAGCCCGTGGATCCTCGGGTGGCCCGCAAAGCCCCCGCTGACCCCCGGCTCCAGCCTCAGAAGTCTTCCTTGAAGCAGGCCTCGGAGCCCACCGTGCCGCCTCCCACGACCTCCCCTCCACCCCCTGCCCCCTCCATTGCCCCCTACGACCCTCGGCTGTTGTCTGCGGGTGGGGCCGGGCGTGGAGGCGGAGCGGGGGCATCCGGCAGTAGCAGCGTGCTGAGTGGCATCAGTCTGTATGATCCCCGGACTCCCAGTGCAAGTAAGGCTGAGGGCTCCGGTGCTGCTACAAATGCTGCCCCCTGCAGTGGCCCCACGGAGCCTAAGGCCATTGAGTCGTTGCCGGCCAAGCCCAAGGCCAAAGAGCCCCTGTTTGTTCGCAAGTCCGCCCTTGACCAGCCAGAGCCAGAGAAGAGCGGCGAGCAGTCCACCGACCGCTACAACAGCTATAACCGGCCCAGGCCCAAGCCTGCACCCTCGCCTGCCGTGGGAGCCCCAGGGGGCCCCACGGCGCCTGGCTCCTCGGCAGCTGGACAGGGCACCCCTGGTGCAGCCGAGCCGGTCCCAGCAGGGGTCCACAACCTTCCTGTATCCTCGCTTTTCAGCATGGTCAAACAGGCCAGCAAGCCCAGTGGCTCTGGTAGCCCCTTTGGTGGGAACAGCCCCGCCCAGCCTTCCGACACCACCTCCATCACCGCCACAACCACAGAACAGGACAATGCTTCCCTGAAGGACGTGTTCAAAGGCTTCGACCCCACGGCATCGCCCTTCTGCCAGTGAGCCCTGAGCCTCTCAGACTGGATGGTCAGATGTTGTTTTAAACACGAACACTGAACGCATCAGCCAGGGGTGAGCTGAGGCTGGACGGGCCAAAGACAGTAAGCGTTTGAACGTTTCGGTCAGTCTGTCGGTCAGTCTGTCTGTCGGTCAGTCTGTCTGTCGGTCAGTCAGTCTGTTGGTCAGTCTATCGGTCAGTTTGTCGGTCAGTCTGTCAGTGTCTCGTCACACCGGCAGGGTTTGCCAATCAGATTCTAGAACCGAATCTGGGGTCAGTGGGGGGGTGGAGAAAGGGATATGTTGGCACCCAGGAAACAGAGACCTCTATTTTTAAACAAACAATATGTATAAATTAATGTATTCCCTATACAAGTGTCCCTCCCTACTGTAAAGGAAGCACTAGGGTCCCTGGGTTTAAGTGGGGGTTGTATTTTCTCATCACAGTATCGTCCTGGGCCTCATCCCTTTCCAGTGCACCAGTTCACCACCCTCCCTGACAGCAGTTCCACATCCCACCAACCCCTTGGTTTCAGCATCTTCCACTTGGTGCGGGTCAGAAGAATAATTGTAAATCATTGTATCTTTTCTAGTCCAATCACAGGGCAGCGGGAAAGCAAAACCCATAGAGAACATGCACTGCCACTTCGACTTGTAAAGTAACACGGTATATTATATATGAATTCAACTTCACTTTTTTTTTTTTTTTTTTTTTGCTTGAAGTCATTTTTTTGCACTGTCCCTCTCTCTGCCTGTTAATTGAACTTTCGATTCTTTTATTTTTATATTTTAGCCCTCTTCTTGTCAGTACTGTTACCTCCCAGCCTCCCTTCTTCTTTAACTGTTCGTGGGGCTGAAGAGGCGAGGTCTTAACAACCATGTTGGCTCCGCAATCTCAGCTCCCCGACAGAGGTTTCACACTCACCTCCTCTGCCACTATGAGACAGTACTGTGCAGGAGAAGTCCAGACCCGTCAGTGTTCGTCTGTCACACGTGAGAAATGATCGTTTTAATTTATTTTTTTATACTTATGAGATATCTGCCTCTGCTCATTGACAGTTGAATTGAATCATTTTATTTTATATATAAAAAAAATACATTTATTTCCCACCTTCACATGTGTGGGAAGCAGCCTGTAACCAAGAAAGGAGACAAAACAAGACAGGATTTGAACAAGTCAAATATTCCCACTTTCCTCTAAAAGCCTTGAATACTCTGGAGTGACCTGATTACACAAGCGTCATTTTTTTCACTTTTTTTCTTTTTTGTTGTTGCAAAAATGACAAAAATTGCTTTGTAAATTGAACAGTGTCCTGTTTGGCGAGAGGTGACATTTTGTAACTGTTCACTGTAGGTGAGGTTGTGAAGTATTTAATAAAGGCGATATGTGATCAACCAGTGATGTACCGGTTTTATCTTGTAATTCTTTGGGCAACATGGGAAAGTGGGCTTATGTCATTATGATTCTGTCATCCTGGTGTTTCCAGTTCACTGTCATACCTGTGTGACTCATGGTATTAATGTCTCGTCTTCAGGGAGTCATTGTTCAATAAAGGTTGCTCTTTCACTTACATTCTCTTTCGTCTGTGGAGCAGGGGCATCTGAAATAGAAGTATCATGGTTTACTACACATTTTGCTGTAGCACATAACAGAATTAAGCCTTCTGGTGGTGTGTTGGGCAGGGTTTGAATTCCTGAGTCCGCAAGGTGGAACATTTGTCTCTGCTTTAGTTAGGATTTTAACCCTGATTGCAACATAGTCCCTCGATACCTGAATCCAAACATATTCAATTGTAAATGTGAAATCTTCAAACATGCTTTGGAGTGAGAATGTGTGTACATCCTGAGAACGGTTCTAAATTTATAAATGAAATGGTAACTATAATAAAGTTTTAAAGGATTTTACATTATCTTAAAGGTTATTTAATCATTTGTCCATGTACAATCGGAGTGTGCAGGAACGATGGTGGGCAATATTGGTGTGTTCTGTCATCCTGTTAAAAATACACATTCAAGTGCGCATGTGCAATAACTCAATTCACCTTCCAAAAATTGGCCAAAGTCTAGCCTCTTAAACCAGGCCTTGTTTGTCGCTGGCCTGGGGAATACCTATTGGATTTTTGTTTGGAAATAGGTTTTTCCCCAGAATTGTCCGAAAACACGTTAACTCAATCCAGTGAATTGCTTATATAGGTGCTTATAAGAATAATGCCATCAGTGCAACAGTAGCTGGATAAGTGAAGATGCAGCAGAATCGTAATATGTGGCTGTATGTCGCATTCGTGGTGAACCATATCAGTCTTCAAGAAACAAACTACACCCTCGTTTTGGAAGATATAATAGGACCGATAACGCTGAATAATGGTTGCAATGGCTTTAGTAAGTCAATGTTCGTTCTTCCAATACAGAATTAAATTGTTCCTACATCTTTGGTTTTCTGATATGTGGCAACTTAGGTGGTAGAAGTTTGAGGTTTTCTGAAAACTAACATCTAATAGAAGTCAGGGGGAACTTAAATAGGTACATTTCCAGACCTCGAAGGAGGCTACACGAGGATATGTAAAGTCAATTTGTATAATCCTACATTTGTTAGCAGTAAACTGTGCTTCAGATGTTATTTGGATAACAAAACATTAAGCAGGTCAGAACACATACATTGTTTTGCAGTTACAGCACCAAAATATGACTGCAGTTACTGAAATATGAAGGTTTGAAAACTGCTTATTTTAAATGTGTTCGCGGGTCTTTAAAAAGTAAAAAAGTATCTATGTATTGAAGTGTCTTAAATTGGCTAATTTCTTCTTTTAAAGGGTCTTTGAAAAGTCTTAAATTATTATATTGTGTTAGGAATGTGAATAAGTCTAGCTAATACCAAGCTCGGTAATTTAGCTAGCTACACAGTTGAAACTGGCTGTTGAACTTCCCGTATCATGGGAAAGGGCAAATTCAATCAGAAGTTGTTGGACAAACGTTTCATGGTTGAAGGGAAAGAAGTCTTTCAAACTTCGCACTATGGTAATATAAATCTGTGGAATCCCATATGAGGTGTAAGAAACACAGAAACAACAAAACACTACGAAGCCCTCAAAAAACGGCCGGCATTTTTCTGTTTTGTAACGTACAGCTAATAACGCTATTTTCATCAATAGGCTTTATTGTGGAGCCAAATTTAGCTAAAATGTATTGACCGTAAAATGTATTTTTAAATAAAAACAAATGCAACGTTAACAAAACGTGGTAAACGTGTATGCATTTGAACTAAATTCAAATGCGGTAAAAGATTATGCTTAATTTATAACTGTATTCTTTGCTATAATGTTTCCAAGCCCCTAGGCTTAGAGGAAACGGTAATTAGTTGACTAACTTCAAAGTTACCAGTAAATGACCATGGCAACAGTGAGGTCAGTGCAACCTCTGAATATATTTACACATTTAGCCTAGCTTGTACAATTCTTAAACGTCTCCCCACAGGTTGGATTAAGAAGCAGTGCATAGAAAGGTTAAAATCAAGATTTTAATGCCAAGACAAGGCCCCGCCTCCAGTTGGGGGACATTTTGTTATATAAAAGCCTTATTCTAAAATGGATTACATAATAATCCAATTCCCTCATTAATCTACACACAATACCCCATAATGGCATTTAAGAAAATATATTTACTTAAGTATTCAGACATTTTGCTATGTCATTCGCTCATCCTTGATGTTTCTACAACATGATTTGATCCATCTGTTTTAATTTAAATTGATTGTACATGATTTTGAAAGGCACACACCCATCTGCTCTAACAGTGTGTCAGAGCAAAAACAAGTCATGAGGTTGAAAGAGTTGTGTTTATCTGGGGAAGGTTACCAGAATCCTCTGCAGCAGTCTTCCTGGAGCTGGTTTCCCAGCCAAACTGTGCAATCAGTTGAGAAGGGTCTGATGAGGTGACAGAGCTTCTGCGTGGAGACGGAAGAACCTTCCAAATGGATAACTGTCTCTGTAGCATTCACGACAACTAGTCTTTTTGATAAAGGCCGGATGGAAGACACTCCTAGGTTTGGCAAAGTGCACCTACAGGACCCTCAGACTATGAGAAACAAGGTTCTTTGTTCTGATGAAACCAAAATTGAACACTTTGGCCTGAATGCCTCAGACTGGAACACTAGTCAGGATCTAGTGAAGGAAGAATGGACCAAAGTACACACCGATACTTGATGCAAACAAGTGGACCATGACTGCATACATGTTATTATTGGAATTCATGTGTGGACGAGGATTTGTTATGATCCATTTACGAATATGACTGTAATCTAAAACAAAATTCTGAAAAAGTGAAAGGGCCTGAACACTTTCTAAATCCACTGTTAATATGCACTGACATGAAAACATTTCTGAGCCTTATAGTAAAAATGTAATCTTTTAATTGGCCCCATGAACAATGTACCATCAAATTCTTTTAGCATCAGTGACATTATTGTACATTTGGATGAGAAAACTGACATCCACCACTTGGTATGTTTCTTATGGATATATGACACAGAGATCTATTTATTGTGTCAAGTTGCTCTGCGACGTACCCTCGGACGCTGTGGCATCGTGCCAGGGACTATGCGTTCCCCGTGAACAATGAATGCACACATTGCAAAATGCACCTATTATCCATAACAAAATAACCCTACTGTCGGTCAAATAAGTGCTCTTCTGACATTCACATGACAGGCTTACGCACATGGGTTCAGTTGTGTTTCTCTGAGGCAGGGATAGAGAATAGCTTTTCTATTCCTCGTGAGAAACAGAAGTCATGTCGATCTCCCTCCCTGACCCCACCCCCTTTCCCTCCCTGAACCCCTCAAAGTGTGGGGCTGACTGTCTGGGATCAGCACGTTTGCGATTCCCATGCAACCTTCAATAACAGTTTGCAAGCCCCGCCCCCAGCACTCCCTCCCTCCCTATTTCCTGTCCCCTCTGGAGGAATTCCACGCAGGGCTAGAGACAACTTTTCTCCACGACGACCGTTTAGGAGATGTAAAAAAAAAAGCTGGCTACTTTTGTAAATAACACAAACTGCAGCAGAAGATCTACTGTTTTTGTTGCCATAAAGCGTATTAACATATATGATCTATTTTAGCATCTATTTTGTTTGGGCTCTTATGAACTGAAAGACTAAGAACCTTATAGCTACAAATTAATGAATCACAACTGTATCAAAGGGGATTATGATTTAGGTGGGTTTATTCCCACTGCAGGGTGAAAACCTGAGATGTAGATCTACAATACAACCAAGGCACAAAGCTGTGATTTAGTGTGATTAAGAAAACACAAGCGATGTCAATTTATAAGGCCTCTGCGGTCCAACAAACTCCCCATCCTGTTATGATCAAAATCCCAAGATCCCAGAATCCTACTATAGAACTGGATGGCAGATTATTTCCAAATGCCTTGCCGACCTGCAGTGAACTTCAACACGTTGCTCTGCTACAGGAACACATGTTCAGGGTAACCGTTGGCATAGGAACTTGCGACAAGTCCCCCTGGGATGTCAGCGTGTGAACGAGCCGCAACCGCTCACGCCGGAGCTCCGTCCCCTTTGTACCCAGGAGTCAATGGCCACAGTCAATGAGTCGTAAACTCTGCTTATTTTTGTTTCTCTGTTTTATTGCTGTAGCATTTCCCAGGTTCACTCGTAGTACTGGAGATGGCAGGTTAGCCTAACGGTCAAGAGAACGTTCGGCATGTGAAAACAAGGTTTAAAGATGCTTTTGTTTTGTCACCCGAAGCAAGACTGTAAACACGAATGGCTCCCCATCCCTTTGCTATAAATAACTAACGGTTCTTGGCATACTTTCCTTGTAAAAACAAATTGCCGTTGTAAAATATCCTCCGATATTTTCAGGACGTTCCTGCCCACTGTACTAAAGTATCTTATCTAATACTATTGACAAACAGCCATCCGCCGAGGTTTGGCAGTGTACCGTTTTGAATTGGCCCTTCCTCTCTCTTTATTCGTTGCCTATTTTAGTTTGTTTGTTCTAACGTGGCCTCGTCCGTGACCCGGGAATCCACCCCGGCTCTCTTGTGCACGACAAGGAATTGAGGGAAAGGGAGGAGACGGGAATGACCAGCCTTCCTCAAGGGAAGTGTGCGTGCGAGTGTGTGTGTGAGAGAAAAACAGCACACCAAGAAAGAGACGGACGAGAAAGGCACTGAGATGGAGAGTGACAGGCTTCTCCATTTCAATAATGTCTATCTGGCTGTGTCATAGAGGCTCATGGTAGCCAAAGGGTTTTCCCTCTACTATGGCCACGCCCCTCCCTAGCTAATTGCCACACGTGTTCCCACTTCATTGACATTCATTGACATTTCTGTGCTATTCAGCCTGCAGTTGGCTTTTTCCCTTGGCTTTCGTTGGTTTTGGTGATTCCATGGCTATCTTGCCTTTGTTCCTTTTTGTAGAGCGATTTGACCAATTATGAGTGTTTTAGAACAATATATAACATTGTTGCATATGCTGCTGTCTTTGGCAGTACATCTCCCTCGTTGTCAGTACCGCATGAAACACTGTTCTTCTGATAGCCTATACATTTTGGGTCCAGTTCCAGGACTGGGATTAATCTGTTACAAAAATCAGCACAGAAGTTTATTTTTGTACTTATGGTTCGACTCACATGCTCCCTTCTGTAGAAACAAAACTATTCCATAACTTCAGAAACCCAATTAGATCTGCGTGTGTGTGGCTCGATTTCATCATTCCTCTAACATCCTAACTGATTGATCACAACGGTAGCAACAGTCCTAACCCTATCTTAGGTCCACCTTAGGTCTAGTCCTCTTTTTCCACCTAGTGTGGAGGACGACTCATTTTACAGCATCCTTCCTTTATTCTGTTATTCTCATCGACTACACCCACTCCATTGTTATGTGTTCACGGGCTGAACTAATGCACCAGAGGAACAAGGCTTGGAAAAAACTATTAATTTACATTCAATAAAGTGAAAAGCATTTGTGTATTTTTGGTCTGGAGATCCTTCATGACAGGTTTTCAGTGAGATGGAAAAAAGCGAAATCCACCGACACATAATAATCAACGGTCACTGTTCCCTCCATCCCTCCTTCCCTCCATCCATCCCTCCTTCCCTCAAACCCTCCTTCCCTACCTAGTAATATTGACACAAAGATGCCCTGCATTTTATGTGAATAACTACAACTGACCGGCCCAACCTACCTACGTTTGCCAAATAGTTAATTTATTATTTGCGGTAACCGGTGCCTTACTCGGAAAGAGTTCAGTGGAACTTGACAGGCTCATTATTTCCTCTAACTCCTATTTTGAGTCCTCCTTTTCCGAAAGAAGCCTCTCGGTTCATCTCCCCCCTGAGTTTAGCTGAAGCACTCACTCGTCGGTAATGGAAACCACATGACATTAACACACACTTCCCAGAATTCCCAGCATTCCTGCCTGTGAGGTCACTCCCTTGCTCAGCAGTCCATTGTCTGTTACTTCCACCGTCCAAATCCACTCAAATCCAATTGACTACCGCTGGATTGTCAGTGTTCCCTTATCAGCCGTGGAGACCTTGAGGGATTTAGGTAACCAGTGGAGGGACTCCAGAATGAGAGGGTTTATTGTATCTGTGTCCTTTGCTGTTTGAGTAGGCCAGCTGTTGAACCTACAAAAGCGAGGAAGGCTCACTACATATGAGCCCCTGATAAAACGGATAATAAGCCTGGTTCAGGGGAGGGATTAGGCCTACACAGCCTTTGATAGGGTGAACTTGACTTCCCCATCCTGACTGCACCCAATTACACAACCATTTTCATTACTCTCTCTGTGTTGGGGTGTGTAGGACGTCTTGGATAACATCAGTCAAATTGCTTTGCCCTGTGTCAGTTCTTATCTTGTGTACAGATTCAACACTTCAAAGTATGGAATTATATGGTGTGTGTCTGTAGACTATGTCTGTATTGGAGCCTGTAAACAATTCAACTGGCTACTTCTTGGGTTTAACTTTTACGAGCATTCAAACCACAAGACTATAAAAGTGAAATTACCTTTTTTTGTTCTGCTTGCAATTTTACAGTGTGAAGTCAATTCGGCAAAAAAGGCGTCTGTTTTACAGGCCTGCACAGAAATAAATCTTGGAAATGTTTTTTTGTAAAACCATTCATGCAATCAAGAGTAACAGAAATGAAACAGAACTCCATGTCATAAAGCATGGGTCACAGTGGACCCATGCATCAACATGGTTGGGGTCACATTCACTCACCATATGACCTATGACCTCAGCTGGGATATCCCTGCTGACATTGCCTCCCCTCTCCAACAGCAATGCGGGACACCTTTCATCATCAGCTCCCCAGCCCCTCATTAGCTAATGGGACAATTAAGGATTAACCTTAGAGTTTGCTAGTCAGCTTAATGATTCACATCACTGCATTGTTTTTTATTTCTAAATAAAGTTAAAAAAAGCCCTCAATATAATACAAAACCATATATATGATTTATAAAATATATATTATATGAATACAAATTTTGTTATTACACCCTCTGAACTTAAAACTCATATACGTTTATTTTTGCGTGTTCATAAAATAAATATAAACAATGACAAAAAAAGTCTAAACTTTTGACCCCTTGAATTACCTCTGCTGGTAAAGCTGATGATGCCACTTGATTTTAAGAGAGCCACAGCGCCATCGGATGCATATAATACAATCATATTAATCATCTCTCCTAACAGAGGGCCTGCACAGACACTTTTTGTAGCCATTATTAGTTAGTTCCCCGGAGACATAAAAGGCAATTACGGGAACGTAAATGCTAACATAATACCATTATGCACATTGCTAATTGGTTGGCCTGTATGAGCACAACGTACGCATCACTTGTGTTTGAGCTTCACTGAACATTACATACTGCGGTTTAACGCCCAAAACACGATTTAATTGGCGTTGTGGTTAATATCCAGTACTTTGTTTTTCAAATAATGTGTTGCTGTCAGCGATACACAGAGAGTTAAAACCTGGCACTTCAGAACGCGTATGACAGGATCCTCTCACTTTGTTCATTAACAACCATCACGCCCCGCCCTTCTCCGCCCAGACTTCACAGTGATCAGTGCTCATCGACTTCAGAAACAGTTCGCAGTAAGAGGTTTACCTGTTCGCCGACTAGAGAAGCTGACGTCTTAACACTGGACTATATCCACACAGCCAAATCCTCCCATATAAAATTATATACTCCTCTACACGTCAGGCAAGTATTTGCTGAACTAGATATTATTAAGACATAGACGTTTCTTGTAATACGAAATGTCGTCTCTAATATATGCTACGTTTTATCTCGTACATTTACATACATTTAGGCATGTTATTAACACGTTTGAAGAATACCTCTGTTTGTTTACTGATGCCAACGTATTAATGTGTTTAAATTGGTGTTTCCATGAGACGCGCGTAGCTTGACTTGCTTACTTTGTTGGACAATAAGGATAATATTCGATAACGGAACCACTGCATGTGATTATGATAGATCTGTCTTAAGAAGATTACTTGCTTAATTTAGAGCGTGTGATATAACAGGTTGTTCCACTACTTTAACAGAGATGTAAAACCTACTTTAAACTCAGTTTGCAGTTATTTACCTGTTTTTGGGCTACATCATCACATTCTTTGTTATTATTTATGTATTAGTCCTATGCAATATTCAAAATCAATGGCCTTTTGAATACATTTATACAGATAAACCTCGGCGGTTTTAAACGCAAGTCCTTTAGGACTACAAACCTAAGCCTATGTATTGCTATATGGGAAAATCGCGTTGAAAACTCCCGAGCTGTGTGTGTGGATTAGTATCAAACAGCTAATTTGGGGATGTCCGGGAATTGGATGATCTCAGTCCGACTATTACATAAGACCTGTCTCGGTACAAGGAACACAAAGGGCTGAAAGAGACTCCTTTACTCAAGGTCACAAGGACCTGGGACTGTAATCAAGAACCATGAGTGTGTCTCTGCAATATCAATACAAACCCAGATATGTTTTCCACAGGCCAGGTGGCAAAGGACTTTTACTGACTGGCAATAGGTCTGCATAGGTCTTCAATACGCATTGCGCCATCAGCATTCAACCAACTGATCTAGATCCATTTGTGGTTGACTATCTTTTTTTCCTGTTATTTTATTCAGGTACGTTTCCTAAGAACATATTTTTATTTACAGAAATAACTTGGGATCAATTAGGGCTAACTGTCTTGGCTCTGGGGTTGACACATGTTTTGCACTCAGTGACCAATTTGGTTTTGCAATAATAGAACCAGACCAAAAATAAATAAATAATAATCTTATACCCATAATCTATTAAATAATATACTGGAGTTATTTTCAGTACGAGTGTGACATTTTCCAGTACTACTGAATATACATTTTCTGGAACAGTTTTGGAAAAGGGAATAATCTGGCTATTTTGCAAACACTCTTATTCTTGCTATTAAGGTTAGGTGCATTGCTCAAGGGCAAAACTCGCTTATGTCTTACCCTGTCGGCTTTGGTATTGGAATTATTTATCAGCCCAATGCTCTTGACCTAAGGACCCCTATCTCATAATGCTGTTGTTAAAAAAACAATTTTGTATCAACTTCCACAATCCGCTTCTCCTGTTTAGAAACTTGTAGTTCTATTGATAGAGTTGGCAAACAATGCAAAATTACATTTTTGAAATTGTTCATTTCACACCAAAGACTTGTACCTCTGGGGGTGTTGTGATAATCTTCCTTTTTGTAAAGTCTCATTAGAATGTAAAGGAATGTGTTTAAATGAGATTGCGTGGGTAAAAGGATGTGTAGGAACTTTTGACTACATTTTCTATTATAATTTTTTTTAATGTTACATTTTAGAAATTATCTGTGCAACCAATTGTAATATTACGTATCTCTTGATCTTGTTTATTGGGAAGTAAATGTTTAGTTTTAATTTCGTTTGCTATAGACAAGATCGTCAACATCAATTACTTTTACAGCTACAAGATAAGCATGAATTAAACAAATATATTCATCTTTTATTGACAGAAAAGTTCATATTTGGCATTCTTGCTAAATGTATGTAATTCAATAAGTAGCAAGATAGATTTCAAGCATATTTAAATATGTTTCCCACTGTGAATGTACATGTCTCAATAGAGTGAGGACACCGGAGAAAGTACTTCTTTTGAGAAAGCAGAACAAGTGGTGTGAGAAACTAGAAACAGATGTTTAATTGGTTCAATAATTACGTGTTGGTTCAGCAATTTCCAAAATTCCACAGTATGGAATGGTTCTTATGTCAAGGAACATAAGAAGATATTAGGAAAAAGGTTTCAAATGTAGCCCTCCATTTTTTCTTGTTTATTTATGATAAAGAATATAACACTGGGTGACAATGACACAGCTGCACTACAATCTCTGAGTTCTTTTAGCACCCTTTTGGGGAACATACGTCACTTTACAGTTGAGATGAGCACCTCAAAATGTTTTCCAATTTCCTCAAGTTGACTTCGATATCATAGGCCTAATCTTTTCAGTGTGTGTGTGTGTGTGTGTGTGTAATTGATTAAACATCCTCAATGGTTGAAGTAGGTTAAATCAGTCACCATAACCAGATGAGGAGCAAGGCCTTCTGAACAATGAGTGTAACAGGACAGGAATGCTAGGACCCCCTCGGCTACAAGTTCTTGACTCCTGCATTTCCCAGCCCTTGTAACCAAAATACAGGTATTAGGCCTGTGTGAATGGATCCTTTCTAAATTCATTAACACCTACATTCTTTAAGGACTCCCTTATCTGAAATGCAAAGAAACCCCCTTCTCACATAGACTTTGAAAAGGGCTATGGGTCTATCTTATCTCAGGGTGTGTCACAAAAAAATGGTACAGACCATTGGGAGCCGAGGAAATCCTTCACTATCAGGCCCCATTCCGACGTCACTAGTCAGTGGCACAATGCCCTGTCACAATGTGGCTAACGGCTCCCTGATCAATTAACACTGTGAAAACCATCACCAGCCTTGTGAGGACCTTGCCCCGACATTCCTTCATGAAAACCTCGAGAAGCATCAGATGTAAAGCTCATGCGATACATTTCACACAACAGTCAGAGACGCCAGGTGTTGACTGAGTGCGGTACAAAGTACCATCTTGACACGCATCAAGGCTGACAACAGTGCTATACTCATAATGGATATACAATATGCTAGTCTTGGGTGGTGGCTGAATGGGTTAAATGCAAAGGGTTGCTGAGGGTTCCATTGAGTTTGATGACAGTCATCAATTGGATGCAGACGTATTCCACCCTCTCCCCAGGGACACCCAGCCGTCCCACGTGTCTCAGCCCGGAGCAGGCACAACTAATTCACTAATGAAAGGCTTGGTGATTAGCCGACAGGTCGGATCAGGTGTCCGAGCTCTGGAGTTGAAACAATGTGGAACGGCTGGTGGTCTCTGAGGAGAGGGTTGAATTCTTCTGAATTTAACCCTTCCAGTCCTTTTTAAATGGTACATTTCGAATGCCCTCCATTTCAAATGATTTAACTTTCCTTTACTGAGATTTGTTCTGTGTACCTGAATTAAAAAAAAAAATACATTTACACATTTGTCACGTGTTAAAATAAATGACATTATGCATAAATTACCCAAAATATATTCTTACCGTAAGAGCTTACATATCATCTGAAGAAACATATGGGTTTTGCCACTTCAGTTTGTATGCATATGTATAATCTTTTTGTCCCAGTAAAGGAACAACTGAAACCTTGATACTTACTACAATCTTGATAACAGGCAGACAGTAACTTGGTATTGTTAACAGGGAGACAAGCAGTCTTATAAACATACACCTTCCTTGGCAAAGGCCAATACATCTGAATTTGGAATGTGTTACAAATTCTCAAGGACTTTATGATTCACTGTGTGACTCATTGAAGCACTCCACAAACCTCAAATCACTACTCGTGTAAAACTAAAAGCATTTTTGGGCTGTTCCAGGCAGTTCCCCTCAGCAAACACACAGATTCTTTGAGTGTTTCCCCTTTTATTTCTGGCCTCTGGCTTACTTGTCCAAGTTGTAAATCTCTCTCTCTCTGTTTTTCTCTCTGTTGCTCCACAGAACTCCAAGAATAGTGTTGTGATGTCACATTCCAAAAGCTACTGAGCCCCATCAGAGAATCAGCAGACTCAACAGCAGCCAAAGGGTTATTCATCTTTGGAAAGGCCATCCGATAGGTGATGAAGAGGCTTTGAAGCTAGAACACCCACCACTTTATTTGTATGATGGTGACTTTTTGAGCGTGTGTTGTTCTCCGGTCAAGGCTGACGTGTGTTCAGAGAGAAGTTGACAAAAGACTGGAAAATACTATCCCTTCACTAAAATTGCCTGGAATATAATTTAAAGGCGGTTCCAAAACAAACATCGGGACTGGAGATGCTCTCTCCCTAAAAACTCTTCATTTAGAGACAAACGCCTCCCTGAACCGAATTCTGGGAAACAGGATGCCAGCCAAAACGCCTATGTACTTAAAGACTACCACGCCCAAGCGGGGGAAGAAGCTGAAGCTGCGAGACGTCCTCTCCGGTGACATGATCAGTCCCCCGCTGGGGGACGTGCGCCACAGTGCCCACGTCGGACCACACGGGAGGGCGGACATGTTCGGAGACGTGGGGTTCCTACAGGGCAAGATGGACATGCTGCCCGCCCAGAGCCGCATGCCGCGCTCTCACAGCGTGGAGAGGCAGCTGGACGCCAACGCCGGATCCCACCACTCTTACGACAACCACCGCAACCCCTACCACCACTCCGCCAGCCTGCTGAAGACCACCATCTCCATGCCTGTATTCATTGCCCACGAGCAGGCCCCGCCCAAGCCGCCTAGGCTCCACCTGGAGGACTCCACCCCCCCGTCTCAGCAGACCAATCGCGGCCAGCCGGGCCCGGAGAGGCAGGAGCAGCAGTGCTCCGTGTCTGTGTGTGGCCAGGGCGTCGCCCGCTACATGGACCCCTGCCACGACCTCCGCTACTCCGACTCATTCAGGCACCTGGTGCCTTCCTCCGGCTCCTTCTCAGAGGTTTCCTCAGAGGACTCCATGTCAGAAAGCTGTGGCCCCCTGGACCCTCGGAGGGGGCTAAGCCTGGATTCGGACGCCGGCCTGAGTAACGAAGACCTCGGGAGCGAGCGCAGTGAGTCTCCCACCGCGTGCCCGCGGCTCTCACCCGGGGTCTCTCGTTCTGAGTCCCTGATGGGCCTTGATCTGGACCTGGGACCTTCCATTCTAGAGGACGTGATGAGGATCATGGACCGCTACAAAGGCGCAGATGACCGCTGTGAGTTGTAAGCAGAGAGAGGAGGGTTTGACGCACGGCTGTGCAGAGAGGTTCCTGGGAGGATACTTTTTGCCTTCCACCATATGGCTGAATGATGACTGGGCTGGTCCAACAAAGAGAAAGGGACAGAACGTTGTGTCAAAACTGACAGACACAAACGCTTGGGAGTTAAGATGCTGGAACTGCGGGACTACAAAATATTCAAGCTGGACATTCAGCTTCAGAGACGACCGTTTGTTTTGATTCATGGGAGAAGGAGACATGCATTACATGTTTGCAGACTGTAATTTTGCATTTCACTTATTGTCAAGGCACATATAGTGATTCATTACTTCCATAACTTCCTAAGTAAACTGTAGTTTTCTGATGAAGTAGGATGACAGTTGCCTGAACATGGATGTACTTAAAACGCCCCAAATCTTTGAGCTTTTTTCTAAAATGTCGTATGATTACTGATATTTTCCCAAGTTTTCGATTCTGTATGTATCTGATGTAATTTTACAGTTCTGTCAGGAAAATATATTTAACAGAATATGCTTTGTTATTGGTTGCCATCCAGTGGCGGATGTAGGAATTACTCGCACATGCAACATTTCACGTGAGAAAAAGGGCCAAATTGTTTTCCGGGCAGTGAACTGCATTGGAATTAATATTTCAGAAATATTTTCTTCAAACCTGTCAGCTCTTTGTTTTCTTGCATTGCTATATCCCCGTTTATTTAAACTGTTATGTATATAACTGAACAAAATAAACATGGATACAGAAAATAAAATAATATATCATTGTGTCATTCCTACCGAAAGTAAAACGGATACAGTTTATTTTGTATATATTGGAAATACCATACACTAATGATCTTCTCCCATAATTAGACAAGTTTAAAAGTAAGCAATAGGGCACAAGGGTGTGTTAATTTGGTCAATATAACAGGGCTGAGATCTGTTCATAGCACAACACATTGTGGAGCTGTGGTGTATTTTCCATATACCTCAAATACAGTGTGGAGAACAAGTATTTGATACACTTCCGATTAATTTGCATTTTATTGCATGACATAAGTATTTGATCACCCACCAACTAGTAAGAATTCCGGCTCTCACAGACCTGTTAGGTTTTCTTTAAGAAGCCCTCCTGTTCTCCACTCATTACCTGTATTAACGTATATACCATGGCTATCAGCCAATCAGCATTCAGACCATTCGGTTTATAGAAGGGACTATATACCAGGTACGACGTCACATAACTTAGTACAGCTTTAATTGCATTGTAACTGTTTTATAATAGCGTTGTGGTTCACTACCAATATACCAAGGTAATGCGATGTGTCCTCAGTTTCTGTGATGCTTCATGCCTATCAACAACTCATAGCCGTGGGATATTGACCATAATACACACCCTTTCGATTGATCAAAAAACATTATCTGACAAAAAACTGAACTACGCATTTGTTCTGATTAATGTCACGTGAACTTCTTTCGAATGCATACAAAAAACCAACCCGAGAAGATCAAATTAATTGCTCACTAGCACCTAATCGGAGGACGCACAGTGATCTGTAGTGATGACGTTTAGCGGGAGAATAGGGTCTGATAATATATTGCGGTGCGCAAAGACGTAGAATTAACCTTGTAGTTGCAGTCGTTTACATTGGTTTGCTACCGACTTACCTGAATGTAATTGCGTTAAATAAAGACACTATTCGCATTACCAGCTCAAAATCTAGACATGCTAAAAAGTTTTTTGTGGCTAGAAAATGCACCGTGCTGTCCTGCTTAACAGCACGACTGAGCAACACAGAATACTGTGTGAATGATAGAAGTGCGACGCACCTCCTTCCTGGCGTTTGTCAGATGACGTGACGGGCTGTGTAACCGGCAAGCTTTATACAACCATTTAGACGGAATCAAACGTATGTAACACTAGCATGCTGTAGAGGTTTCCAATAAGTTGGCTATCTTACGCTATTCATTGCGAATAAAGTAAATAAGTGACAGACCGGAAAAGGCATCTGTTGCAAGATAACCTAACGAAATGAAGTAAGTGCTCAGTCGTAGCAAAGATTCTTTGAAAGGGTAAAGTTGGCTAGCTTGCTAGCTAACTAGTAAACATTGAAGTATGGTCTTCTTTGCTAACATACTGTAGTAATTAAAATTTGAAGATCATTATCCAGCTATCCATTTGCTACAGTGCTAAATACATCATACATCAAAATGCATTTAGTCACTGGTGAATAGGGTTAATTTGTTTCAGCTTTTGGTTTAGATTTAGTTAGCTAATGCTGCACGCGTTCACAGCCCTGTTGTCTGTTTATAATACAGAACTCCAAATTTCCGATGAACAGAGACCACTATTGATAAGAGAGGCTAGATCATTCATATAATGCAGTGCCTTTTAGACTTTCCGGCATAAGCACAAACATTTATTTTGGGTTATGTTTATGCCTTACGGTCATTGCCTATTCCTAACGGTGGGAAGGCATTGTTCCAATTCCTTTGGCTCCAGCTCG
>JACXGK010001839.1:47304-63109 GCA_016801125.1 Novumbra hubbsi
CCCCCCCCCCCCCTCCCCACGGTTTTCATTGTAGTATTTATCATATTGGTTCTGTATAATAACCTTGGTTCTTTGTTGGATGTTTATTACCTTTTAGGCTCAACATCGAAGGGTTGTTAGTCTATTTCCCATATGACTACATCTATCCAGAGCAATATTCCTACATGCTGGAACTCAAGAGGACCCTGGATGCCAAAGTAAATGAACACTTATTTAACTCCCACTTGATGTAGACTAGCTATAAATAAATACAATTTTATTTCCTGCAACTTGTAAGTGCCCTACACTTAAATATGCAAGTCCAGTGCTGTGCACAGTGTATAGTGTATGAGGCTGTAAAAAAACAGCTCAATCCGGAGACATGACTTAGACATGGAGAACCTACTACCACATCGTTATTTTTCCGGACAGCTCATATTTCTGTCCACACGCAAGAATGCAGAAGCCACCCCAGCTATTTTTGACTGCCCGTTATGTTGTTTTCACTGACATTCTGGCTGCTACTGCTTCCATGACCTAGCATGTGGGGAAAGCTTTCTGGTAAAGCAAACCGCTGTTTGGTTCTCTGTACCGTTTCCTGAACACAGCCCTTCTCGACCATGTGCTGTTCTGGCTATACAAGTTTAGGGCACTCGTTACTGCAAGAGAAGGAAATTAAAAGCACTTAAGTAATTTAGAGGCACAGCTCACTAATAAACGTACGTGCTTTTTTGTCCTGATTGTTATATTTGTATTTTGGTAGCTCTGTAGACATCATAACGCTATTGTCCTATGCTTTATGGTAACGCCTTGTTTACTCAAAGGGACATGGAGTTCTGGAGATGCCATCGGGAACCGGGAAAACGATTTCTCTTCTATCATTGATCGTTGCTTATCAGCGGGTGAGTTTTGCCGACAGGGCTCTAGTTTGAGGGCTCTACCACCTTCAGGGCTCTACTACCGTCTCTGGTCTTCAACAATGCACTTATCCTGCAATCTCTCCTTCTCTTTGGCAGGCACATCCTCTCGAAGTCACCAAGCTAATATACTGCTCCCGAACTGTTCCTGAGATAGAGAAGGTCTTGTTTCCCAACTTACCTCTCTATACTGTGTTATCCTGATTCCTTCAGTGACGTGCTACATGTCTGTCATTCCTTTCTCCTAATCCCTGTGGTGACCTTCTCTGTCAGGTGGTGGAGGAGTTGAGGAAGCTTATGGAGTTCCATTCCAAGGAGACAGGAGAGAAGAACAACTTCTTAGCTCTGGCACTCTCCTCTCGTAAAAACCTGTGTGTTCACCCCGAGGTAGGAGTGCCATCGTGGTTAATAAGATCACCCGTTTGGCCTTTTGCATGGAACGGCTTGTCACCATGAAACTCTTCAAAACATGACTGCTATTGTGTACGCGTTACATCATGTGTGTTTTTAAGCTATACCTGTCTGTACTTTAATAAAAAAATCAAATCTATATATATAGATTTTCAGATGTTTTAGGTTTTAATGGACAGGAAAATGGTGAAAGAGAGGAGGGTGCATTTGCTGAAAGAGCAGTGGGTTGGATTCACACCCAATCTCGTTCAGCACACAGGCCAGTGGACCACCTGTCTGTCCTCTCTGGGGTCTAAATGGTGGGATTCTTTGTGTTCAGGTGAGTTCCTTGCGCTTCGGAAAGGAAGTGGATGGGAAATGTCACAGTCTAACGGCATCCTACATCCGCGCTCAACGGCACAGCAACCCAAGCCTGCCTTCATGCCGTTTCTACGAGGTGAGAAGCTTGGGGGTCGTAAAAAACAAAGACGGCGCCCTGGAGACGTCCGGGCCTCTGCCTGTGTGTCACGCTGTCTTCATTAACCCTCTGTGTTCCAGGAATTTGATGCCCTGGGAAGACAGGTGCCCCTCTCCGCTGGAGTCTACAACCTGGATGATCTAAAGGACTTTGGGAGGAGAAAAGGCTGGTGCCCCTACTATCTGGCCCGATACGCTGTAAGACACCGCTTCCTATGGGTTTCCGTTTTCAGCCGGGTTTCTGCAGCGTCCCGTGCAGCCAGCGTTGAAGGAGATGGACTGTGAAAGCTCTTCGATTAGCTTCTTCCCTCTTTTCAACACACAATACAGATCCTTCATGCGAACATCGTAGTTTATAGTTACCACTACCTCCTGGACCCAAAGATTGCAGATCTGGTTTCGAAGGAGCTTGCCAAGAAATCAGTGGTGGTTTTTGATGAAGCACATAACATTGGTAAGGGAGATATCCGGTTTCTTTTCCATTGTGTTTAAACAAAAAAACAGGCCCTACAACATAAGATGCTGCTGTGTTCTCTTCCTTCTCAGATAACGTGTGCATTGACTCCATGAGTGTCAACATCACCAGGAGGACCCTGGACCGCAGTCAGGCCAATGTAGAGACCCTTCAGAGAACTATTCTCAAGTAAGGCTAAAGGTCATACACTGTCTCAAGCAAGGCTACAGGTCATACGCTGTTCTCGAGCAAGGCTACAGGTCATACGCTGTTCTCAAGTAAGGCTAAAGGGGTCGTGATCAGCTGTACTTGTACTGCAAAGAAAGGCCTTGCATACTGAGACTGAAACACAGTAATTAAGTGTGTACATAGAAAAAAGGTACAGGATGTTCTTAAGGAAAGTGACTAAACTCGTTTGATACTATTGACCCAGAAGTGTAGAGGGAGGTAATCTCAGCCCGCTTCCCCTCCTAGGATAAAGGAGACGGACGCAGCCAAACTCAAAGAGGAATACAGACGATTGGTGGAGGGATTGAAGGAGGCCAACGTAGCCCGGGAGACGGACATCTACATGTCCAATCCTGTGCTGCCAGATGAGATCCTCCAAGGTTACCTGCCTCTCAAGCTCACCTCAGCTTGGCTCGTGTTTGTATGAGCTCGGTTTAATCTTACACACTGCCCTTCCCGTGCCCTCCCTCCCCTTCACGGCCCTCCCACCGCCCCCTCTTCTCCAGAGGCCGTTCCGGGCAGTATCCGCACAGCAGAGCACTTTGTTGGCTTCATGAAGCGCTTCTTGGAGTACTTGAAGGCCAGGCTGAGGATTCACCACGTGGTACAGGAGAGCGCACCCCAGTTCCTCAAAGACATCTTTGAGAAGGTCTGCATAGACCGCAAGCCCCTCAGGTGACTCAATAGTACTTTGACTGTAACTCCCTTCGTGTCACATTGTGCATTGGTGGGTGGAGATTTCGTGGTGGGACCAACAAAGTAGTGTAAACGGTAACTCCGCAAGATAAGTCCCTAGCCATCATGGGTCTATTTGGGAGACATTCCTATCAGTTCCTTACTGTCAGTCCTTGGCTATTGTGTTATCTCAGATTCTGTGCTGAGCGTTTGCGCTCGTTGCTGAGGACACTGGAGATTGCAGACATCGCGGACTTCTCTGCCATAACCCTCATCTCTAACTTTGCCACTCTGGTCAGCACGTACAGCAAAGGTAATAGCCCTCCCTGACCGTGTGGAAGAGTTACCTCGGCATAGCCTCACCTCTGTGGGTTACTCTTGCTCACGGTCTTCCACTCTTAGGCTTCACCATCATCATCGAACCATTTGAAGACCGAACGCCCACCATCGCTAACCCCGTTCTACACTTCAGGTGGGGTTTTTGTTTGTTCGGCCGGCAGCGTAGCGTGACTCAATGGGACTTGTGGGGCATAAAGAAACACCACATCCCAGCGATGATGTACTTTCCATGATTAAAAGGGCTTTACTTTAAATGGCTGGACCTACAAAGCAGCAATGTGTGTGCCTTTTCTGTCAGGAACTGTGTTGTAGTCTTTTTCTAACCTTGGCTCTCCTGTTTACTGCTTTCAGCTGTATGGACCCTTCCATTGCAATCAAACCTGTGTTTGAGCGATTCCAGTCTGTCATCATTACATCAGGGGTAATCTCTCCTGCTCTCCTCACTCGTCCCTCTATCTGTCTGTCTGTTGTAGGATTAAGTATGACCTTGCCGCTAATTCGTGATTATCAGCCACCTGCTAACTCAACCATGTTGGGCGTAAGATACAGCACATCCATGGAACACCATGTAGATGTGTAAACGAGAAGATATCTCAGTACGTCATTAGCTGGGATACCACACCGTTGTGATTTTACCACTAAAAATAATGATTAACCAGTGAATTTGCAACGGGTTCATGATTTTCGTTATATTATTTGGCCGACAGATGTCCTCAGTGGTCAGTTCAGTAGCTTGGCTCAGCCACGTCACTTCTGTGCCCTGTTAGCTTGGCATTGCCTGCTCCTGATCCCGTCTCTGCCCACAGACCCTTTCGCCGTTGGACATTTACCCGCGAATCCTGGACTTCCGGCCGGTCACCACGGCTTCCTTCACCATGACACTGGCCCGCACCTGCCTTTGCCCTCTGGTGAGACCTTAGAAGCCGTCAACATGGTGCCGTCTGCGGGGTGGTTTGGGGAACTGGTTGACAGTAGCCCGGTCCTCTTTCAGGTGGTGGGGAGGGGCAACGACCAGGTGGCCATGACCTCGAAGTTTGAGACGCGTGAAGATTTTGGTCAGTGCCCTTTAAACGTATTCGTGTAACTTTGTGTCTGAACCTTTTTAAGGTCGTCCCGGCACTTTGAATGTTTAGTTCACCCGTTCCTTAGTCGTACCGACCGAAACCTTAAACTGTCACCCTGGGCTCTGTGTTGTAGCCGTCATCCGTAACTATGGCAACCTGCTGCTGGAGATGTCTGCGGTTGTCCCAGACGGCATTGTGGCGTTCTTCACCAGCTACATCTACATGGAGAACATTGTGGCTTCCTGGTACGAACAGGTGTGTTTTGGTGATACACAAAGGGGTTAAAGGTCAATGATATCAGGTGCTGGCTGTGCTGTCATACATGGACAAGTCTTTTGGCATTTGATTGAGTTATTCCTGAATGTTGATGTATTTGATGGTGTTCAAATAGGGGATGGATTTTAGAAGGGTACTAATTTGGAACTTTAGGAAATGTGATGGATAGCCTCTAGGGATCCATTGTCTGATTCCGAAAGCCATAAGAACACAATCTCAGAGTGCTTTACAGGTTTGTGTATTTAATAACGTTCAATACAGGTTAATGCAATAGGTTATTAAAAAGTCCACGTGTGCGGGACAGAATTTCTAAATTCAGAGTTTCCCCCCGGAGACGGATGTTGGAGCAATAACTTAGCCACTGAAACTTAGCACATGCTATGCACCTCGTAAATAAATATGGGGAACGACAAGTTGCCCCGTAATGCGCCATCTTTTGTTCAATCATCCACTGTTTCCAAGTGTGAGACGGAGCATACTTATCATGTTTACATCGGAGCTCCTAATGTCCGTATTAAAGCTGATCGCTAATTTGTCATGGCTCAAGCTTTTTTATGTGTTACAACGTTTACATTTCTGGTTAACGCGTGTCTATTAGGCATTGTGTTGCGCTGTTCAAAATGCTCAGCCTTTGAAAACCAACTTCCTCCACAACTCAAAGGCTGGTCATCTTCGCTGCAGCTGTTCTTTGTAGAAACTCAGCAGGCTCCTTTGTGTGTCTTGCTTAAAAATGCTACATCGGGTACAAAGTGTTGACATTTTTTGTTGAACATTTCTATTAAGTGTGAAAGCTCATGTTATATACAACACCGCAGCCTGGCGGTGTTTTACCTGTCGTTCTAGACACCACAAGTATTTGGCCATTGTAAAGTAGTCAGCCGGTATCAATTATCCGGTTGTTTTGCCTGTAATTGACCTTCACCGATTGCAAGCTGATTTCCTGTTGCATCCCTTAAAGCCTCCATGAGGTTCCTCATACTGGATCTGATGAGGTTCCTCATACTGGATCTGATGAGGTTCCTCATACTGGATCTGATGAGGTTCCTCATACTGGATCTGATGTTGGGCTTCTGTCTGCAGGGCATCTTGGAGAACGTCCAGAGGAACAAGCTAATCTTTATCGAGACCCCAGATGCAGCAGAGACCAGCATGGCTCTGGAGAAATACCATGAGGTCAGGAGAGGCTCTTTGACTGTCTCAGGTAAATGTCCGCTGCTGTTTTGTCTGACCTCTGATCTTTTGTGCGGCAGGCCTGTGAGAACGGCCGAGGGGCCATTCTGTTGTCCGTGGCCAGGGGGAAAGTGTCCGAGGGAATCGACTTCGGTGAGTGTTGTTGAGCTTCCCGTGGCACATCGGCACACTTCTCTAAATTGAATGCCGGCACACTTTGTGCGCTGATCGGTCACCGGTGTGGTTCTTAACGTGACGAGTGATATGGATCCGTCTCCACCAGTGCACCACTTCGGCCGTGCGGTGATCATGTTCGGGGTGCCCTATGTTTACACGCAGAGCCGGATTCTGAAGGTCAGTCCCACCGCTCTCCGCCGTTCCGTCACCCGGCGATGTGCCTCTGTTGTTGTGTACGTCTTCATCCCCACGGGTCGTCCGTCCCCATCAGGCCCGGCTGGAGTACCTTCGGGACCAGTTCCAGATCAGAGAGAATGACTTCCTGACGTTCGACGCCATGCGGCACGCAGCCCAGTGCGTGGGCCGCGCCATCCGGGGCAAGACGGACTACGGATTGATGATCTTTGCAGACAAGGTGAGAGCCTTTTAAAACCGCTCAAGGTGGCAATGGTTTGAGTTGAACTGTTGAACTGTGTACTCCGAGACACTTATCCTCGTTTCAGAAAGTTTAAAGCCATAATGCACAGAGGTCACAGCAGGTTTGTTACCTATCCTAAACATTGTGACGGCAACAAACTTGATACAATAAAAAATGCCATTGAAGATGGAGTAGGGAAAGGTCAAGTCACCTTCATGCAGAATTTGCACAGCAATTGCTCCAACAACATGGCAGCAGTTAGTTCTTCTTAGAGCTTCCAACACTGAATTTGGAGAAAATCAAGTACCGAAAAATCATGACACACAGAAATCGTTTTTTACTGCAGTATAATAATTCCGTTATTTTATTTGGTGAACGGCGCAAATGTTTTTGCGGACTGTTTTTTCGTTAGTCTGCTGCTCTTTGTGTAGTTATGTGGTTATTTTCAAAACAAATGGGAGGAATGTTGGCTTCCAACCTGGCTTTCCATGACGGATGCCAATGCAAAAGGTCACTTTCTCTTTTGTGAAAGGTAATACAATACCATTAAACATTTTACATTGCCCACATGAGGTTAAAGCTTGTGAACTTGAATTCCCAAACCTAAAATCCCTGTGGAAGAATACATTGGCTTCCTGTGTTGGTCACTAAACCTAATCTACCTTTGGAAATCTGTGGTCCGGCATCGTCTCAGTGGGGAAATCCTCAATATCCCATCAAAGAGTTGCGACAAAGCCTGAGGTCCTGAGTCTCATGTTTCAGCGCTATGCCCGGGCGGACAAGCGAGGTAAGCTGCCCCGGTGGATCCAGGAACACCTCACCGACGGCAGCCTCAACCTGACCATTGACGAGACTGTGCAGCTGTCCAAGCACTTCCTGCGCCAGATGGCGCAGCCCTTCAAACAGGTGCACTACGCCACAGTACCGCACCAGACACGTTCACCACGATACAAGGTTGTGGTAACAATGCACACTCTGACGTATAGAATAAGAAATAATGATCTTTCTTACGGTATTTATAAATAACCTAGATGCCAGCTGCCGTTTACACCCACAGTTGGTTTCTTGTGTTCAGTTGGCTCTATTTGTGTCTCCTCGTCCAGGAGGACCAGTTGGGTTTGTCTCTGCTGACGCTGGAGCAGCTACAGTCAGAGGAAATGCTGCAGAAGATCGCACAGATCGCTCACCAGGTCTGAGAAAGGGAACGGCTACTGGTGAAACCTACATCTGTCGTACAGACACAGTCTCTGGTTAAAGTTTCAATACTGTTTTACTGTACATAGAACCTGTTGTTTTTGGGAACAGCCAAATAAAATCTTTACAATTTACTATTACATGTTTGTTTTTTTTATAGTTCGAACCAGGCCAACATGAACAGACTGCATAGAAAAGACAATATTCTGTTCATGATATTGAATGAATGTCAGTTATCATGAGCTGAAGGAAACACCCTGTATGTTACAGCTAACAGATCACATTTTCAACTTGTTAATACCTGATGGCCTCAATTGTTTCAGTCGGAGACGGTGATTTCCTGCAGTGACTTGTTGTGTCGTACAAAGGCGGGGTGTCATACAAAGCGGCTATCGAATCATTTAGAACCCGGAGTGCCAAAGCTTATGATGCATATTCAAAATGTAGCTTTACCCTAGTGGCTTCTGGCTCAGGACCAGCCCATTGGTTCTGGCTCAGGACCAGCCCATTGGTTCTGGCTCAGGACCAGCCCATTGGTTCCTGGGACCACAAAGCATGTCTGGCAAGCAGAATTAAAAATCACAGCGGTTTTAGTCATGGAAATTATCAGCACAGATGAGTTCGCTTTGCCACGGAAGCCTTTTATTAATCAACATAGGTCTATAAATGTGGGCATGTATGGACAATTCAGGCTGGTAACAAAATTGGATTCCTAAACGAGTCGCCCCTTCATAAAGTCCTTTGAACAACCACGAGGCAAGACCACTACAGCTTTTTGTTTAGGACATTTGTAAAAATGATTAATGTACATAGGCTACATGTTTTGATATTTTGGTGCATAAGTTCCTTGAACCAAAACATGTCAAATAGATTTAAACTAGATAAATCTACTGCATAGTTCTTTTACCTTTGGGGCATTAACATAGCTTATAAATGCTTCTAAAACAATGTGTTGTTAACACATTTTATAGAATGCCACGCCTCAGACAATTAACATTGTACTTCTGGAGTGAAAAGCAAAGATTTTGTTCTAGTTATGTGTATGGGGAAAAGACCATACAACCACAATCTAACAGATGTCTGCATCACATTTACTAGGTATATGTAAAGTAAACATTTGTCTTAATAGTGCTTATGTAAAGATCAGAACATTGGAATTAAAATATTCTAGTGCAAAAAAAAAAAGAACAAATACAAGTGTTCTAATTTTAAGTACCGCAGGTAAAAACAAACATGAAAATAAAATTGGAATGTAACTTTTTCTTTTTTAAACATTGCATGAATAGAACCTTTTTTGTAAGCATATACAATAATTTTAACATCTAAGTAGCTGCAGAAACTTGTTTGATGGCCTGAGTGCAGTTTAGAGTTCCAAATGCAAATATCAAGACGTTAAATTCTGAATAAAATCAAGAAGAGAATAATTATTCAAGCATTTTCCTCATAGTACAGTAAGTAATAACAGAACATGAATACATTCTTATGTTAAAACAAAAGCAGCCTGTCCAGATCAGCTTGGTCTGAAACAGAAACCATCTGTGTTTCTCAACACCTGTCCCATTGTGTTGTTTTTATCCTAAACTATACCTCTCCTGAAGACAGGCAGGCACAGAGTACCAGTGACCTCCACCTGTGAGGGAGCTGTGTGGGAGTACCTCCTGTATGTGTAGAGGGAGCTGTGTGGGAGTACCTCCTAGATGTGGAGAGGGCGCTGGTTGGTCAGTGTTCAGAGGTGTAGGTAAGGGAGCCTCGTCGGGCCAAACTCTGGCTGCTGGAGCTAAGGTTCCGGGTCTCTGTCAGGCCACTGGTGTTCTGTAAGAACATGCAAACAACCCTTGACTAACTGTAAGTGTACAACGCCAAACGTTTTGAGAATGACACAAGTATTGGTTTACACAAAGTTTGCTGCTGCAGTGTTTATAGATCTTTTTGTGGGATGTTACTGTGGTATACTGAAGTATAATTACAAACATTTTATAAGTGTCAAAGGCTATTATTGACAATTACATGAATACAAGCAAATAGTCAATATTTGCAGTGTTGACTTATTCAAGACCTGTGCAATTTGCCCTGGCATGCTGTCAATTAACTCCTGACTGATGGCAGCCCATTCTTGCATAATCAATGCTTGGATTTGACAGAATTTGTGGGTTTTTGTTTGTTCATCCGCCTCTTGAGGACAAACAAAAACAAGTTCTCGAAGGGATTAAGTTCTGAGGGGTTTCAATTTTTATGTTTTGTTCCCCGTGACTCTTAGTTATCACTTTTGCCTTATGGCAAGGTGTTTCATCTTGCTGGAAATGTCATTGTTCGTTATCAAACTGTTCTTGGATGGTTGGGAGAAGTTCCTCTCGAGGATGTTTTGGTACCATTCTATATTCTTTGCTGTGTTCTTAGGCAAAATTGAGAGTGAGCCCACTCCCTTGGCTGAGAAGCAACCCCACACATGAATGGTCTCGGGATGCTTTACTCTAGGCATGACACAGGACTGATGGTAACGTTAATCTTTTCTTCTCCAGACATGCATTTTACAGCAGTCCGATCACTATATTTTTCAGAATATCAGTGTGTCCCTGATGTTTTTTCTGGAGAGGAGTGTCTTCTTTGCTGCCCTTTTTGACACCAGGCCAGATGCACTCACACCTGCCTGAATGCCGTTCCTGAGCAAGCTCTGCACTGGTCTTGCCCCGATCCCGCAGCTGAATCAACTTTAGGAGACGGTCCTGGCGCTTGCTGGACTTTCTTGGGCGCCCTGAAGCCTTCTTCACAACAATTGAAACTCTCCTTGAAGTTCTTGATGATCCGATAAATGGTAGATTTAGGTGCAATCTTACTAGCAGCAATATCCTTGCCTGGGAAGCCTTTTTTGTGCAAAGCAATGATGACTGCCCGTGCAGTGATCTCCAGCCTTGTCCTCGTCAACACTCTCACCTGTGTTAACGAGAGGATCACTTACATGATGTCAGCAGGTCCTTTTGTGGCAGGGCTGACATGCAGTGGAAATTGTTTTTTTGGGGGGTATTAAGTTCATTTTCATGGCAAAGAGATACTTTGCAATTAATTGCAATTCCTCTGACCACTCTTCATGAGATTCTGGAGTATGTGCAAATTGCCATCATAAAAACTAAAGCTGAACGTTTAAATTTGTGTCATTCTCAAAAGTTTGGGCCCTCGGCTGTATAACAATTACATTAACTTTGGAGAAACACCCCTGAAGGAGTCACCATTGCACATGTTAACATTCACATTGCACAGAAACAAGAGAACTGTTGAGGAACCCTAACGACAGTCGCTCACCCTCGATGCTTCTTGATTCTCCCTCACACCCACGTTCAGCACATTCAGGGAATTGGCCCTTTTCATCCTGAGCAAGAACAAGACAGACAGGGTTGTGTATCAAACTGGAGGTCATGGCGATAGATTGCACACGCGGGCTTTGGTCTGTACCCAGGGGTCCGAGGGGTGGTGTCCTGAGTTCCGACTCCTTTCAACTTCCTGACCAGCTTCTCGCTGCTCCTGCGTATCGACTCCCGTAGCTTGGTGAAGGAGCCACTGCGCCTCAGGCTACCCAGCCCGTCCGGCATGGAGCCTCCCTCCCCCGCGTGGGTCCAGACGGCCTGGCCCTCGCCTGAGACACACGGAGGACATAACCTCAGCAGCGTCTCTCACAAAGCCACCGTAGCGAGACGGCTAGACGTTTACATGTCATAGCGGAGAGGCATCCCATTGATCCTAGAGAGGTCTCAGGTATATTTGATCTGGCCCTCACCGTCCACGGATCCAAACTCTTTTTCGTGGGCTCGGGTCAGGATTTCTTTATACAGCGCCTCAGCTTGTCGGTACTTCCCTTGTTTCAGGTAACACGAAGCCTGGGAACCGGGAAGACGGCATAACTGGTCACACACGAACACGAGTCATGATAACCTAATGTAGTCACGGATACTAGTGACCATGGCAACACCGCCCACACCCCTCCAGTCTCCTCCTCCCCTCACCAGGTTGTTCTTGGTTTTGGCTACGTTGGCGTCGTCTGGGCCCAGCCGGCTCTGGTAGATGTGCAGGGCTCGCTCGTAGTACTGCTCCACCTCCTGGTACTTGCCCTGGTTCTGACACAGCAGGGCCAGGTTGTTCAGCTGCTTGGCCACGTCGGGGTGCTCGGTGCCCAGCACCTGCCCCGCGCCAGCGGGGTGGGAGAACGGAGGTCAGGACACGCTCGCCTCGGGTGGCTGGGATATTATAGCAGCGTATATCTGCACGTTGCGGCAAGTTACAGCTAAGACGCTCTGAAGGCCACGTCGATTCAATTAAAAGCCAAGTTCACAACCACACCCCACGGAAAAAAAAGATTTAAGGACACAAATTCTCCTAAAGTAAGGCACCTTTCAGGGTTGCAGTGAAGGTCTCAATGGACCGAGACCACATGTTATTTTAACATCTCCTTTTAACAGGGCTAAATAAAGACATTTTTAAAGACCTTTAAAAAGACAAAAGACTTTTCGGGGCCTTTTAATTATCCTCTGACGCCCCTGCCACAGTTTTTTACCACAGGACGACGGCAGAGGCCCGGGTTTAAAGTCGGCACGTGATTCGGTTACGGTCTCGTTACCTTCTCTCGGATCTCCAGGGCCCTCTTACACAGTGGCTCCGCCTCCTTGTACTTCCCTCTTTTTCCGTAGAGCACCGCCAGGTTGTTGAGTGTGGCTGCCACCTGTGAGCAAAGGCGGTACCGTTACGTACGTCGACTAGCAAGAACGCAGAAATGCATTAGCAGAGACCAGTGTTGGGAGGGGCCTACTGCAGGGTGATCCATGCCCAGGGTCTTCTCCCGGATAGCCAGCGCGTCGTTTAACAGGTTGGCTGCCTCTTTGTACTTGTTCTGATCTCTGTGGAGGAGAGGGGAACGAACGTCGGCACGTGGCTAACAGAGCCTCTGGAACTGTATGGAAATCCCTTCACAATAACTCAGAGTATGAGGGAGAGGCGAGCCCAGTGGGACCTGTTCACCTGTAGACCGGGGCCAGGATGTGGAGTCTAACTAAGACCTCACTTGTAGACCGGGGCCAGGATGTGGAGTCTAACACCTCTCACCTGTAGACCAGGGCCAGGATGTTGAGCATGGTGGCCACGTCGGGGTGGCTGTGGCCGGAGGTCTTCTCCAGGTCCTCCAGGGCCTGCTTGCAGAGGGGCACGGCCACCTCGTAGCGCCCCTGGGAGGCGTACTGGATCACCAGGTTATGGAGGGTCCTCAGGCGGGCCGGGATCTCATAGCCTCCCTGCTGGGCCGCTGCTGCAGCACTACGGCCGTGGGACTGAGATACTGGGGGAGATGGGGGGGTTCACACACATGGATTACACAGCCGGTTAGTCGCACAGCACTTGTTTCTGTGTAACAAATGTGTACTGTAGCTTCTACCCTCCTTTTTCAAATCAGGTGACTCCACGGTGATTGTGTTGCAATTCTGTGTTTAAAATGGTTGTAAGTGGGGGGGTTTTCTTGCAAAAGGCATACAAGGAATTCAATGGTGAAAGTCTACGCCTGCAGTGTCTGGAACATGTAACAGACACACTCTGGGTTGAATTGGGTTTATATTATACATATACACAAACACATGGGCACGTTGTACTCAGACACGAACACAAAGCAATGGACATGAAATGCACAGACACATTGAAACACCAACACACATACATGCATAGCTCGTCTGCACAGCAGATAGATAGATAAGCAAATCCGGTTCATTTGACGAGTGCACGTACTCTGTGACTGTTCCTCCTCATCCGTGGGAAAAAGGTCATCCAGGGACTCCTTGGTCGAGCCCGGTTCTTTGTCTTCCTGTGGGCACGAGACACATGAAGATCAATAGTGTAGAGCCGAGTACACTACAGTACACTACAGTACACTACAGTACACTACAGTACACTACAGTACACTAAAACATTCATGAGCCATACAGGGAAACACGGAAAACAAACGTGTTCTGATAAGCCACAGACTACTTAGCTTAGCAGTTACAGACAGGTAATTACTAGTTACAGGCATGTCCCTTGATTGTGCCAAAACCTTTGACTGACACTGTACATCCGAAACAGACACACGCACCATCTACTGGGACATCCCCCCCCCCCCCCCCAACAGGAATAAAAGAAAACCGGCATTTGTCACTGGATGAGCTCCGGAAGATTCTCCCCATTTTTCGGTCCGTAGTTGTGACCGCCTGCGGCGTACCGGTGGGTTCTCCTCCTGATCGTACTTGCGAATGCTGCTCATGAACTGCAGGTGCCCGTTCTGCTCCTCCAGGGTGACCACCTCCTGCTCCCTGTCCTGCAGCCTCTGCTGGGCTCCGGCCAGCTCGTCCCGCAGCCACTGGTTCTCCTGGCACAGCCTCCGGACCTGGGCTCGCAGCTTCTGCTTCTCAGCCTCCAGGGAGCCCAGGTGTGCGGACAGAGCCATCATCACCTAGAGGGGAGGAGGGAAGGAGGGGAGGAGGGAGGGAAGGAAGGGGGGAAGGGAGAAAATGAGGGTCGGATTAAAGAGCAAAGTGCGTCTGCACAACACACATACAAATCCAATACACTACCGGGTTACAGGGACACCTCGTCAACCCCTCTGAGGTCCGGATCACCCACCTGTGCCTCCCCTAGGCCCAACTCTATCCTGTCTAGAGACTGGCGGATGATGCAACTCTTCTCCTGCTCCACACTGCCGCTCTCGACCGGCCGGCCCTCCAGCGCCTCCTGCAGGCCATCCAGGAGGGTGCGGTTCTCCCCGCGCAGCGCCTCTAGGCCTGCTATGACCTGCCGCGTGCTGCACAGAATCTCCTCCCCTGACAGCATGACGCCTTCCTCAGCACAACCCCGTGTGAAGGTAGAAGATGATGATGATGAAGAAGGGAACCAGGAGGAAGATAAGAAAGGGATGAACATACATCCAAATACTTGCTCATCTATAGTGTCTGCCAAAGCAAACCAGGGTCCTGAAGAGGTTGGTTAGAAACATGGCTGGTAATGGCACCATGAGATTATGCATTGGTGGTCATTTGGCTTAACAATACAGAGTGGATAGTTAAAAGTTGAACTGAAACACTACGGCAGCAAGGAAACTAGGGAAATATTATTATTATTAGGCTGATTTATTGTGAGGGAGGACACTTCTCATCTGAGATTAACAGCAACTCCCCATAGACTCGGGAGGGTTGAAGATTAAGGCATGTCTACCTCCTAGGCAATTGCACAATTGCATCCTGCTTTGTTCTACCCTGTTACCCTGTCTGCTCAGGAGTTGCTCAAACTTAACAAGACAAGGACATTCCTGCTTACACAGCCACCCGCCACACACACTGGGATATCCTTGGTTAATATGCATCTCCCGAGGAAGCTTTTAGACAAATATCAACCGGTGGCTTAACCAAGGCTTGAATAAACTGGGATGGACAGCTCAGCACTACGAACCTGCCTTAGATCACTGTGCCACATGGTAGCCTAGAGGGCAATATTCTGAACTGAAACCCTGAAACAATACTAGGCAACATTTGTATTAAATAATAATGAAAATATAGTTGGTGTTATATTTCTCTCAGTCTATATTTCTGATTGGAAATTAGATTTAATGTTCTCTGTAGCACTGACCTTTTGTTCCCTCTCATAGCAGGGCTGCAAAGGAAGGCCTGTAAAAACTAGGAAGTGGTTCGTATCTCAACGGCCCAGGAGGGCTGCCTGCACTTGAACCATGAGCATGAAAGGCCTCTGATCGCCCTCAAACCGTCTCTAACGGGAGCAAAAGACACGGAGTCCGAGCTGTGAGGAGCCCGTCTCCACAGCGAGTCCACAGCAAACAGCTGTTCTGCCCTGAGCAGGAGGCTGCATCAGCACTACAGTCAAGACGGGGCCAGCTGCAGCAGGAGGCTGCATCAGCACTACAGTCAAGACGGGGCCAGCTGCAGCAGGAGGCTGCATCAGCACTACAGTCAAGACGGGGCCAGCTGCAGCAGGAGGCTGCATCAGCACTACAGTCAAGACGGGGCCAGCTGCAGCAGGAGGCTGCATCAGC
>JACXGK010001840.1:0-40404 GCA_016801125.1 Novumbra hubbsi
GTCTTTCAGCATGACAATGATCCCAAACACACCGCCCGGGCAACGAAGGAGTGGCTTCGTAAGAAGCATTTCAGGGTCCTGGAGTGGCCTAGCCAGTCTCCAGATCTCAACCCCATAGAAAATCTTTGGAGGGAGTTGAAAGTCTGTGTTGCCCAGCAACAGCCCCAAAACATCACTGCTCTAGAGGAGATCTGCATGGCCAACAAAGGGTATACAACAAAGTATTGAGATAAACTTTTGTTATTGACCAAATACTTATTTTCCACCATAATTTGCAATTAAATTCATTTAAAAAATCCTACAATGTGATTTTCTGGATTTTTGTTTCTCATTTTGTCTGTCATAGTTGAAGTGTACATATGATGAAAATTACAAGCCTCTAATCTTTTTCAGTGGGAGAACTTGCACAATTGGAAACACAATTGGAGAAATTGCACTAAATACTTTTTTGCCCCACTGTATGTTCTTGATATGAACTGGCATTCCTTTGACCAAGAAAAATACATTTTATGAAATCTGTGTGTTTTGTCTGAAACTGGTGGGTTTAGTTAGAAACTATGTTTTGTCTGAAGTTTTTGTTTTGTCAGAGCCTTTTGGTTTTGTGTGAAACCTTCTGACTTTTACTCTTTCCAGCCTCTATGTTCTCAGCCAAGACCGTAATGGAATGAGCTATTTCAAATTTTCGGAATCTCAGAATGGACTAGCTATTTCAACAAATTCCATTCTCCTGCTTTCGATCTACGGCTTTCGCTTTCCTCCAGCTCTTCTTGGTGAAAAAGCACAAGCCATATTTGTTTGCGAGTGATGGTTTCGGTTTGCAATACTTCCTTTGGCGCTTCCATTATCATAAGAACAAAAGATCAGGTTTCTGTAATCCATGCTTGTACTTTGGTTTATCGATATGCCCTTCACAAATGTATATCTTCATTTTGATGTATTTTTTTCTTTTTATGTTAACAGATTCTTTAGGGTGTTTGGCATATGCGTTACTAACCTCATATTTACACCCAATATTTATACCCTAATTCAAGAGGGAGTTTTCCCATTTTGGGTGTTTCTCCTAGCACCTCAAATGTCCTAGCACCTCAGAATGTTACTTGTTATACTACAGTGTCAGAAGAATATTCACTGTATGTTCTCTGCGTTTTCTGGTTTATTTGTTACATTTTGTTTTGTACTGACCCCTGAACAAATGGACATTGGAAACAGCAATGCATCCACTTGACCATGCATCAGAGGACGCTGCACAATCACATTCTACCTTAACATCTATTTATGTAGGTCACCTTAAATAGAAAACCTCTGCTAATATACCTGCCTGTATGCGGTCTCATTATCTTTCAACCATAATATCTTGCATGTTCTGACAGTGAGCTATCCCGAAGAATCAAGGGGAATTTGATTTCACCATTAGGGTGCCAGGGAAGAGCATTGACTGTGGAAAAGCTGATCTCCTGTAGGGGTGTGTCAACCAGGATAAAAGAGGTAGCAGAATAAAGAACTTGGCTAGGGATGTAAAGTTTTACCATAAACATGAGGAAAGTTTTGTCAGTTCCCTAAATGCTCTATAGTTAAGACCCTTGATGTTAAAGTGGATTTAAGCTGAAATCGGAAGCCGGTAGAGTTTGCAAAGCAGTGGGATGACTTTGGAAGCTTGAACAACAGACAGGCTTAGCAGTTCTGTATAAGTTGTAGCAGTTTGATGGCACAAGCAGGGAGTCCAGCCAAAAGACAGTTAGCAGTAGTCCAGGCATGAAATGACAGGTTTAAGAAAGTGAATCTACAGAAGTGAGCTGCTATGATGTTTGTGTAGAATGACAGGGTGTTCTCCCGGATCATGCCAAGATTTCTTGTACGCTGTGAGGTAGACACTGTGGAGTTGTCAACTGTGATGGAGAGGTATTGGATCAGGGAAGGCCTGGTTTGTCAGTAAGGAGAGTCATTATATTGTAAAAGGAAAAATAGAAACGATACCAAATGAGTGCAGGAAATGCAGAAATTCATGAAAAGGCCAGATATATTCTGTTCTGTCAAAAGTAATTACCAGAATGGATATGAAAACCACTCAGTTTATTAGTTGTTCCTAGACGTCTCTAAGAACTCCAGGGTAACATCAGGGTTTCACAGGTCTCTCTTTCCCCTGTCAACATCAAAGTGCATGAGTCAACCATCAGAAACAAAATTGTGCAAAAACAAGGAAGGGAGAAGCCTGAATGCAAAAAAGGAATATCCAGACATGACTGCAATTTGCCAGACAACATCTGGGTAAAGAGTCAAAGATTGAGTTGTTTGGCTGCAATGCCAGATGCCATCTTTGGCGAGAAGTATACACTGTCTTTGTACAGAAGAACATTATACCAACCTGGAATCGGTGGCATTGTGATTTGGAGCTGCTTTCCTACCTCATGTCCTGGCTTTGTTGTCGGCATCAAGCCAACCATGAATTTCTTATTGTACCTGAGAATATTGTAGGGGAATCTGTCAAAAAACTGAAGCTGAACTGAACATCTTGCAACAGGACAATTATCCAAAGCACATATGCAAAACTAAACAGATTGGCTCAAAATTTAAGTTATGGAATAGCCGGGTCAAAGCCCAGATCTTAATCTTATCGAAATGATGCAGGAAAATCCTTGAACATGCCACAGTTAAAGCTGTACTATAAAGGAAACTGGTCAAATATTTCTCCCAGTTGATAAAAACAACATAAGATACAACTTTCCATGGGGTGTACCTACTTTTGACATTCATTTGTGTAAGGCTTGTGGTTAAATAACAGCAGAGTTGGGTTGCATTGCACTTCAAAGGTTTCTATGAGTATCTATTTTGGGGCAGGATCGATAAGTAGCGTTTCATGTGAACATTTTTCTGTATTTTAAATGGGGCTCTTTGTATGCCAGGGCATTGGGAAGCTCCTGATGCAATCATAAAGGGATGTTTTTTATGAATGGGGCTATGACAGACGGCTGTGAGCTTACAACGCCTGGGCAAAGAGCTCTCTCTACACTGAGACTGGCCCAGAATGATATACATCATTGTGACGGCTGGAGTTTGGTCTCAGAGGCCTCATCTTTCCGCACAAACTCACCCACATACACACAGAGACAGACACACACTGACTCACAGCAGTGTGTCACTGCATACACATATGCACACTAATAAACACATAGAAAAACGAGCACACTAATAACCACCCAGATAACCTCCCCCACACATATGCACGCATGCACACTGTTCATCACATGTATCCCTCGTCTACATTATCTTCCTAGGACTTGGTTTTTCAGCACAGGTGGAGTTTGGCGGTGAGCAGGAATCAAAGATGGGGATGTTGAAGCAGATAACTGGCTGTTTTGATGTTGGGTCATGGCAGCCTCGCTAGGTCTCTGGTTACTCGTGTTCCTCACTGACCTGCTGATCTGGGTCAGAGTTACAGCTAGGTCTGAACTAATATTAATAAAATGGCCCCTTTTTGACAGTGTATTTTAGTTCTGCAGAATAGAGGATATCATTGCTGCTGGCTGTCAAACAATGAATTCTACATTGATTCACAAATTCTGGTCTTTGTGGATGGCATGCTTTACTGCAGGTCGGCTTTCAACATTCATTTAATTTACATTTCTGTGTTTTGCATGCACATTAATCATCATTTAATTATCATTTGTTTAATGAATACAAAGTTTTTGCATATGTTTTACATTTTGAAGCTGTGAGATACAATTTATGATAACCCTATTAATTCTCAATCAATTTGAAGCCGGTTAAGAAGAGCGGAATGTTTTTTGTCGGGGATCATCACTCTGGCTGTATTTCAGTAGAATTTACTCATTCTACTTTGCAAGCCAGCATAATGTGCCTTGCTGTTGTCTGTGATCCAACATTTGCATTAGGTTTAGAACCTAATTCCAATTTGTGTGGACAATTTTACTTGAGACTATATGTATTCTGGTTAGGTTCTGCCCAAACTTTAAGCAAACTCACTTAACTTTGTTGTTCAAAAGTACTATCAATATTGTTGTTGTTTTGTTGACCAATCTCCTAATTCACAATCCTAATTGCTGCTGGTTAACTTTTATTTGTGTGTTGAATATTTTTTTTTATGCAGTGCACTCCCATCTGACTAAATCTTTGCCAATACCTCTCCTACGGTTCAATCTCATTGTGACCGCTTCTCGCTTGGTCTTTCTCATTTGATATTCTTTTGTGGTTGTTATGTATAGGTTAGGGTCACTTCTATTACATGATTTTAAAAGCAATTAGCAATCTTACAGATATTTGTGTGTAATGTAGCTTCTTAAGTTTTTTTTTCCTGTCTTATTTTGGATGATGTTACTTAAATGTAACTTGTAGTAGCAGTGTAACTCAGATATAAAAGTTCTAGTCTATTCTAGAGTATTAAATCCAGCAATATGGTATCCACCTTTTTTTTGTATAAATTCCACATTTCTTTCCAAGTTGTACTGATATCCACTACAAAACCAACTTGGTAGAGTCATGTCCCATTGGCTGTGAGAGGGGATAATTTTTGGACGATGTGCTAAAGACTGTGTGTCTTCTTCAAGGGAATGTGTGTGTTCTTCAAGGGACTGTGTGTGTTCTTCAAGGGACTGTGTGTGTTCTTCAAGGGACTGTGTGTGTTCTATTTGGATGTGGTTTTAGGTGGGGGTTCTAGTAGCTGTTGGTCTTGCTTAAAAATGGTTAATGGTTTAACGTGCATCCGTGTGCGTGTGTTTTGATGGACAGGTAGATCAGCAGAAGCAGGAGCTGAACAAAAAGGAAGCAGAGATGCAGGCATTACAGACCAAACTGGATGCTCTAACCAACCAGAACTCTGATTGCAAACAGCACATCGAGGTGCTCAAGGAGTCTCTCAATGCCAAGGAACAACGCGCTACCACTCTGCAGACTGAGGTGAGTGTTTGTCCTGAAACCCTGTCCACAGAACACACACTTTGAGACTGGCATGTGCCGGTCTTCCCCAGTCAAGGCTCTCCGGACTGACTGCTTTCATCTGCTTTTCAAGTCCCGCTTGTAATGATTTTATCATTCACATAGATGATGTGTGAGGCGGGGGATGAGTGGAAGAGGGGTTGGGGGCCGGTGGTGCAGGTTAGCATTTTTGGTCCCCCAAACTCCGACGGACTTGGAAGCGATACTTTAGATGTCTTTGTGCGCGGCAACGGAGAAAGCGGCCCACTAACGATGTCCACTCTTCATTACAGGAAGCAATTTTGGCCAAAATTAGGGTCTAATGGTCTATACATGTGCAAGGAATTTTGGCGCTGGGGTGAGCCGAATACATCATACTTAAAGAATTGGCTTACAATGGATGGTGTTTGTGTGTGAATTTCTGTGTGGTAGTTGGTCTGTATGTGTTTGAGTGTTTCAAAGTGTTTTTTGTGTGTGTTTTATTCAAAGGGTTAAAAAATAACTGGCTGTGAAGCACCTGACACTGGACACTTTAGTTGAACATAAGAAGCCTTCTGGGATACGGATGGCTGTAATGGGATCTGTCAGTCCTAATCAAGCAAGCAAGCATGCAAACACACAACCAGTACCAATCGGTCCCCTCTCATCTCCGGCCTTCCGTAGTTTTCCTCATTGGCTAGTCCGTTTTTCTTGGAGTGGGAATGGCTTGGGTTTCCTAAATTATTTCTTAAGGAGGGTTAAGTGGGTGTAGGATGAGACCATCGTGGGGCAAAGTGACTCTGTTCCCGAGGCATGGGCCCACATTCTTTTGGCCGTTGTCAATCAAGACGGCGGAGAGTGAACAGACACTGAAATGTTCTCACGGCATTAACTACCCACCAACCCATGCCTACGTATCGTTCGTTCAATCCCAGCGGTCACTGCTATAGCCCCCACCCACCGACACCACTGTTCGGCTCTATCATAGCAGATTAAAGCCCCTTCGTCTGGGCCAGGCCCCCTTGCGACTGACTGTTATTACAACGACTGGGGGGTGGGGTGGCGGATTTATGGGGGCTGTGGAAAGAAATGAGGGGATGGCTAGAGAACAGAGAAACCACTGTGATTGGGCAAACATTTAGGAATGGAATGGAAGTGCATTTATCAGTCAGTCAGACTTGAAAAATGCCCCCTAAATGGGTTCAATTTGAATCCATCTCTTAGTTTTAACTCTGGGAATTGATAAAGATGAGGGTTTTGTCTGTGTTTAAGTCATTTTGTGTTCGCAGCGGATGCAATTGGAAATGTAACCCTATTCTATGTGTGGGGGGTGGGTTTGTGTCCTGTTGAAACCGCACACCTGCCGATCGGGTAACCAATCACCCAGCCTTCGTGCATATTTAACTAGCCATTCAAGGCAATGACAGGTTGCAGACCCTTCTTGGCAATGCGTGTAGAAGTGTTTATTGTCACTGTTTTACTTTGAGAAACCACACAACGATAGCGGATTGATGGGTTTCATGTGCTGTCTTTGTAAACAGGCGACGCATGGAGTTGAACCCATTCCTATTGCCCGCGGAACCTGGGTCAGCGGCTCTTTTGTGTGAGGGTGGGGTGTTGGGGGTGGGGGGTTTATGGGATAGGCCCACTCTGGAACTTGCGCTGCTGCGAGCAACTATGTTGATGAATCATGGTGTGAAAATACATCCCATCTGTGCTAGTGACCCTTCAGAAATGAGCTGGCATGAGCGAACACGTATGCTAGGGGGTGGAAGGAGTAAACAACCTGCCACTCAAACCATGTGGCAATGCCAGGGAACAGTGTGATGCAGCACCAGGGACCGTGTTTGTCTGTCCCCCTGAACTATGTCACACCCATACACACAATAACACGACACATATACTTGTAGACTGCTAGGAGTGTTGCACTGGGATGTCACATGCCATACTTGTGGTCTTTAAAAATGTCATTACTGAGATGTGCTTTTGTTTGAGATCCAGTTTTGTCTGTGTGTGTGTTGTCTGTGTGCGCGTGTCTGTTGGTGCGTGTTTGGGTCCGCACGTGTTTGCCCGCACGTGTGTTTCTGCATGTGTGCGTGCTGCAGTAACCCGGGGTGTGCATGTGTTGTTCTTTCCTCGTCCTCCATTTGATGAATGGCCTACAAGGGTAGTGAGTCGTGAAAGAGATGTGGTCTGAGCCATGTGAACACAATCCCTTAGACATTGTCCAGATCTTTTTCTGCTCGTTCTGTGTGTGTTGCCGTTTTTCTGTAGTTTTTTCTAGGATCAAACTCAGACTGTAGATTAAAGGGCTTCTGAGGACGTCAAGGCAGGTGAATGCCTTAATGTGGGCGGGGACATTAATTTGTTACCATGGCTACGATAGTCAGGATTAACCCAGGGATGTGTAAAATCCTAAACCCTTACTTGTAGAGTTGGTTTGAACAGATCTGGACTTGGAACAAGTTTTCTGTTTTGATGTTGTTGACCATTTAAAATGGTTCTAACCTGCTTTGAACTGCTTCAAATTGGAGTAATTCAGCCAAGCTTAAACTAATTTGCCCTGGTTTGACCGCTGTGGCCGTTCTCCAGCTGTCCCCTAATCCCCGGTTCCGCCTGTGCTGTATTGGACGTGGTGTGAGCAGGGGAGTGTCAAGGCCCCCCAGAACAAACATTGTGTGGTCCAAAGTAAAGCCCTGGCATACTGCGGAAGCCATGTGGAAAAACCATAAAGCAGAGTTCTATGGGTCAGTGTGAGGATGAGATATTTAATGGTTTACCCAGAGGGACACTCAAACCTTGACACTGTGTGAGGCACACATTGTCAAAAACACGCGGACGCTCGCGCTATCCGCGGACAGACATACTGCATGCTCGAACACACATGACACGCTAGGTCATTAACTTTGCAGTCCGCCCATATCGTGCACTCCTCACGTGCACACGTCCCCACACAGTCTGCCCACCCAAGACATTTCCTTTTGTGCATCATGTTCAGGTAACAGGTGTGTGTTATTTGCTTGAAACAGTGGAAGGTCACAGGGTCAGTGAAGAAACAGACACAGATATGTATACACACAGACACGCTCTCATATACACACACACCCACACAAAAGTTGTTCTGTGGTTTTTGTGCTTAGGGAAAACAATTTGCCCAGGAAATCGTACGCTACTGTGTAGGACTGTTTATGTTCAGAAAGTGGTGTTGATCTTAGCTTGAGTTTCTCTTGTGAAAAATGCAGATTTTTGAGTTCTTTGTCTTCTATAATCCAAACCTTTGCATAGTTTTGCTTATTTTGAAATTGTATTTAGAATTTTGTAGGAATAAATGGGTTGTAATATGGCACAACCGATTTAGAATATTAGATCTTTGCTATAGATTTTCTCACACACACACACACACCATAATGAGGAACAGAAACATGCCATGTCTCCTATCTGTCAGCACTCAATTACCCAGCAGCCTTTGCTGTGCTGACAGCAGTGTGTGTGTGCGTGCATGCGTGCATGCGTCTCTGTGTGTTTGGAGACAATGGCTACCATTCTGTGGAGTTTCACCTTCTCTCCTCAGGGTCACTGTGATTACCTAAGGGCACTTAACCTCTAGAGTAGAACCATCACACACGCCAAACTGTAAAGCCTAGATGTGGCATCTACACTGTAATTCCAAAATATGTCAAAACTAAATACTTTGATCAAGTGCCAAGTCAACTGATGTCCAGTGAGCGGCGGGCTGAAGGCAGAGTAAGCCCTTAGAATCCTTACCCCCACCCCCCACACAGTCACTTCACTCCGCAAAAGCCATTCAGCATTGCAGTCAGGGCAGCTTTACTAAAGCTAAGTCTGCTCAGACCTCGATGAGAGCAAACCCTTCACTCTATATTTGTCTTTGCCCCTCGTTCGTCTTTCTCTCGAGGGCCAGTGTGCATCACTAACTCCCCTTCTGACATGTGGTAGCAATTTTAGCCTTGTTTCTCAAATGCAACACACACACACCCACCCTTGCTCTCTCTGACACACAGACCTACATTTACGGGAACGCCCCTACCTGTATGTGGTGCAGGACAGATGTACTGTAAGTAGGAGCACCTGTGTCTGTTTGCCTGTCTCTCTCTCTCTGTTTGTTTTTCTGTCACTCTCACTGGTTGTTCTGGGTCATGCATTATCTATCAATGTCTGTTTAAGTTAGAACATACTACCCAAACTTCTTGCTCCGCACAAACACAAATTCCATGGACGTTATTTTCTTCTCTGCAAGGCATCATGATCTTACATGATGGCAGTCTCATGTCACCAGCGATAGAAATGAGATTAAATGCTTGTGTTTTATGTGCCAAGTGGTTCTGCCGTCTCCCTCTGGCTGTCAAGGAAGTACTATGTTCTCTCCCTGTGGGCGCTGCTGATGATGATTGCTCTTCCATTCAGCCAGAGGCTGCGGGTGAATGGACTAGTACTATAGACATTTTGTGGGGGTGCAACGCAAGTACGTTGTGAGACAAAGTCCGGGAGGGGAGGCAACTCGACGGGGGAGGACAGAGGATAGAGGATCAGGCAGTGGGGCAGCTTTCTTTCCTTCTACACATGGAGAACCTGGATAAACACAATTACCCTTAAGACATTTATAAAGGGCTGCACCCCAGTTAATAATTAGGCCTGATCATTAATTAAAGAAATTAAGAATGCAGTTGGTCCATCATTCCCAGGGGGACTCTCCTCCCCTGGAACAAGCCAGAAATGACCACCCCACAAGATAGGTAATTTCTTATGTTTGTTTTCTAACTCATACACGTGCATTTGCATTTTTATGTGTATGTTTATTGTTTTTGGTATTCAGGGTCAGAGGTTAGGGGTAGGTAAGGAGGGTAAATAATTACTCACCAAGCCAGCTGTAGATGAATCATGTCCGACTCTTTCTCCTCTGTCCTATTTCCCTACAAATAATGACCCCAGTCTTCTTGTACGAGTCAGCGCCTAGGTCATTCATCCAGCCAATGCGCTGCCAGTCTGGCTGACATGTAAACCTCAGCAGGAGAGGCGCTATTGACCTCTGATCTGGTAGAGGACTACAGCTGGGGTCACTGGGCATGTGTGGATCTTAATATACTTCTCACATGGATACAAGAAGGGAGGGAGAGAGAAGATAGAGGGTGAGAAAGCAATATATCTAGTGGTAATTTGTGCTGCTTAGTAGGATCTGTGCTGCCAATCACATGAAGATAGATGGATGTAGAGAACCTTGCAGCAGTGTGAGTATGCATGCATTTGGTATTGCAACCTGGTTGGTGTGTGCAATGAATCAGTATGAATCAGAATCCCTGAAGTTCATGGTCTGAGGTATTGTTTGAATACGTTTTGCTCCCTTTACTATAACCATGTTTCCAAATATGTTTCCACTATCTCTATATCCCTATATTTAATTGAAAATAGTACAAAGACCACATCAAATGTTATTTATTTAGGAAAAATACATGCACATTTTGAATTTGATGTCCGTAACATGTTTTAGAATTTGGGACCGGGGCATGTTTTACCACTGTGTTGCATCACCTCCTTGAACATTTGGGAACCGAGGGGAATGACTGCTATAGTTTTGGAAGTGAAATGCATTCCCAGTCTTGCTTGATATTGGATTTCAGCTGCTCAACAGTTTGTCATATTTTTCATAATGTGACAAATGTTTTCAATGGGTGACAGGTCTGGACGGCAGGCCGGCCATGTTGTTGTAATATTTGCAGAATGTGGTTTTCATGGAAGCAAGGCCTTCCATGAAAAAGACGCTGTCTGGGTGGCAGTGTATCTTGCTCCTTAACCTGTATACAGTGCATTTGGAAAGTGTTCACATTGTTCAACTTTTGGTGTCTGCAAATCCAGCCCATAGGGTTTAAATGATTTGCACATCATTGCATTCTGTTTTTAATGTACATTTTACCTAGCGTCCCAGCTTTTTTGCAAACAGGGTTTTACATTGTTTACTGTATTGTAGGAATCAGTATTGTTCTTTAAACTATGTGATCGACAGTTCTGTAGGAATCAGTATTGCTCCCTATATTACATGTTTACAGTATAATACAAGTATCACTACTGCTTCTGGTTGATCTGCTGGACAGGAAATTGAAATCCTGAAAACAGGATGCAGTGGCTGATGAGGAACATTTGGAAATTATCAGAGAAAATAATCAGACCTGAAGCAAGTGCTAATTAGGGCAAATGCCCATGGTTTCTTTTGGTGTGTCTTGTTTGTATTTGTGTGTATATGTGTGTCTCTGCATGTGTCTGTGTGAGGTGTCTTTTCTGTAACTGTAGTTACTATAATGATGATGAATGATATAAAGACTTTATGGAGAGTGACGAGCAGATGTTTTTGGGGTTAAGTTTGATGGCAGTAGAGGAAAGAATCTGTCCACTACAGCTCAACTATTTCCCTTTTCAGCAATCTTGAATAAGAGAACCACTATCATTATGAAAGTAGTCATCAACCCTAGGCTGGTTTTACTTTCCTAATGCAACAGTAGTCCTTAACATCGATATAACTGTCACTAGGGTGCTTGCCTTATTTAAAGATCCATTACATTTACAGTAACTGTTTTAACTTGATGGTTGATGGTTCCTCACCCTCAAAATAGGATATGGGCCAAGGGAAACAGTAATCAGTTTTTTCTGTTCTCCAGTGGACACAGTGGTGTTGTACAGTTTGAGTTTCATGAAACACCAACAACATTGCCAATTTTCCCAGTTTGAGGGCTACTTTAAATAAGAAGTATTTTACAGAAATAATCTGCGTTAAAAGCGGACTACGCAATTGCATCTGAGGAGCTAATGTGACAGTTTGACAATCTGCAATGAACCTGACGTGAATTCTATATGCAGTATTAGAAAGTGCCTAGCAACGACAAAGAAATTATATATATTGTGGGATGATAGAAATGATACAAACCTTTTGACATCTTCATGTATAGTTATTTTTTTTTGCAAATATGAACTTCAGCTTAAAACAGCTGTTGAAGTCCACCTGTAGCTAATGTCTGGACTTTGTGATGGAGGCTTTGCTAATTTAGGTAGCTCCCATGTTAACATTTCACTCCTTGCCCTCAATGTTAAAAATTAAAAGAAAACATTATAAAACAATTATTTTCTGTACAGTGTTAAACAGACATAATTATCTCCATTTCCCTCTTCACGATGTGATGGTATTTTTTGTAGCCACTGCGCGTAACGTCTTGTTGTTGCTTGCTCTTTTGGGTTTCAGATTGAGTATATGTGAAAGCACTTTGTGACAACTGCTGATGTAGAAAGGGCTTTATAAAATACATTGAATTGATTTATATAGACTTATGGTGTTTTCTCTGAGAGGGCATGCTGGAAGGACACTTGCAGTAGACTATGCATTGATAGAAGTGTCATGGACTGTCAACCCTATATAAAGCTGGATAAACTCTTGTCTGTGAGTTTTCTTTGTTTGACGAGGAGCTTGCTGCACAGACAACCAGAAAGAAAATCTCTTCATGTTTTCTATATATTGTAGTTATTTTATTTAACCTTTCTTTAACCCGTTTTTGCCTCATCGAGATTAAATATAATTTTTTTTGTCTTGGTTCTGTATTGTCCCTGTAAAAAATAGGCACTGTAAAAAACAAAAATACACATTTAAGAACATTGGCAATATTCATTATTTGTCTGCTGGACAATGAAAGAACAGATACAATGGGAGCTGCCCAACTATGGCTTTGTAAATGTAAATGTACCACTGTACAGTATCACTGTAGAGTTGATGAAGGCCAGTTTTATGAAGGTACCGTGATGGGTGAGGGTTTTGGAATTTTTAACAAACCTCAGTCCCCCTGTTTCTGGGTTCAACATGCATAATGAGGCTTTAGTGGAAGCATGTAAGGTATCACCATAATCAAGACTTATTTGAAAATGAAAATCAAATGGCCCCTTATCTAAAAAGCTTTTATCTCAGACCCTCAATCAAAAAACAAAGTAAGTTACCTTCTCTATTTTCATATCCTGCATCCTACTTATATGTGACTGATTCAGCGGGTATGATTTTGACTGTAAAATAAATTACTTTGTCTAAACATCAGTGTTAAAAATGAACCGGTAGACAAAGCTTAGCCTGGATGTTATTAAAATCATGGTGAAGCTGCACAATAAGAAATAACTAGCTAAAACTATCATATCACTCATTATTATGATCCTAATAGATGTATAGTGCAGGTTGCGAACAACAGAGATCCAAGAACAGAGCCCTGTGGCACCCCCAATTCTGGAGAATTGACATGTCAACTAACTGTCTTTCCATCAAACTGTCTGTCAGGTAGCTACTGAACCATTGTAATGCATTTTCTGGTAAACCTATGTTGCGTGTATGACCATGATTTTGTTTGTTAACAGATTGTGTCAAACGCGTTGGACAGATCTTTTTTTTATGGTGTTTAAGAATACATTTGCATAGATACATATGTGCATATGTTTATGTACAGATGTCGTCAAATTTGTTGGTACCCTTACAGCTCATTGAAATAATGCTTAATTCCTTCTGAAAAGTGATGAAATAAAAAGCTACAGTATCATGTATAATTGCATGCCATTGGTATGTTATAGAATAAAGCAAGGGAGCTGTGAAAAAAATATGAATTGCTGCTTATTCTACAAAGATATTCTAAACTTGCCTGGAAACATTTGTTGATAATAAATAATTGGATTGTTTATTATGGTGTATGTGTGTACCTAAATGTATGTATATGGCTGGGTGTTTTGTAAAAGCACTTTGTGACAACTGCAGATGTTAAAAGGGCTTTATAAGTACATTTGATTGATTGATAAGTGTGTGTAGATGGTGCTGACCTTGGCATTGTGGGAATGGTCACTGAAGCTCAAGCACGGGAGGTACTTGCATTAAATGGCAAACCATTTGGGAGGCAATATTCCTTGAGATTCAGGGGCGGGATTGTTGGTGTCTGCTTGTACCTGTTCATTTCTGCAGATGGTACCGCCTCGTACATTCCCTTACACAGGGCTGGGAATGTGGCTAGTGAATAGGGCTGGTTAGCCAAACACAGTTAAGAGCCCACCTCTAAAACCAGGAAAACCTATGACAGGCACTGTCGTGCATCTGGCCACATAACATATACTTACTCAGGCATTATGGAATTAAGGTACAGGCTTATTTTGACAGACTTGTGTTCCCCATTGAGTCTGTCTTCAGGAGATTGAAAGTGTATAATCAACAACTATGTGTAAGAAAATTCAGTAATAAAGCACAGCTGCATGATCCAAAAGTTTCAATTCTGAAGCAAAGGCATCCATGTATATGACATCTCTGTAATCTGACACTGGCATACATTTGGCTTGCACAATGGATTTCCTTTGCTGTTACGACAGGCATGATTCCATAAAAGAAATCATTGCTATACTTTTATTTCTTAATTAGTTGTGAATTGTGTTTTTTAACAGATTCAAATGCATTTTCTAAATGGAAAGACATTCTATAAAAGAACCACAGTAGCTCACTAACCTACAAATATAATTAAAATACAGTTTGAACAGTAATGGACATAAAAAATATAAATATGAGGCAAAAATACAGAATATCACTTTATTTCGGTTTGTTCCGGTATGTTTTATGAACTTGCACTACCAACACTGTCAAAGTTCCCTCGCCCCATTTTACGTGAGCATAATTATTAGGACATTTGTCTTGCTGGTGTTTCTATTTACTCAGCTGTTCCTGTAGCATTGATTGTTTACCCATATAAAAGAGGTTAATGTGTAGTCTGTCCTGTGCTTTGTCTTTGAAATCTGTGTTTGGTAGGCATAATCAAACATCAACCACAGGTATCTGTCTATTTAAGGAAGCGATTTGGATGCTAAAACTCAATTATAACCATGGCACAACATTCTGGTATAGCCAAATCAACATTGTCTTCAGCAATTGGCAACAACCTGTTTGGCCCAAGAAAATTTCACTGCCAGATACCAGCCTAGAATTAGCTAAAAAAGTACACAGATTAGCCAAAACAGTTTTGGAACAGAGTTTTATGGACAGATGAGACAAAGCTGAACCTCTGTCAAAGAGATTGGTAGGAAGGCAAATGTGTGGAAAGCAATATAAGATAGTTAAATCTTATCAATCAGTTTATGATCAGTGTTGTGGACAGTTATGTCATACAGTGTTACATGTAAAAGCAACACAAACAACACGTGTAACAGGCAGTCAAATATGTGGTTACTTGACCAGACCAGACCAGATCAGACCATAAAACATTTAATAAAAACTTTAGGAATTTAATAAAAACTTTAGGAATTAGTAAAAGCTAGTGATGGCTAAAGGTAGTGGGGACGTTTCTAATAGCTGAATAAACCTGAAACATTGATTACAGTTAATCCTGGCCCCTAAACTACTTTTAATACTTTTATTAAGCAACATTCTAACAATAAGTAGTAAAGCAGCGACATTCCCCTTTAAAGACACAATTAGCGTGTGCGGGCATTTGTGTGTGTATGTAACATGAGTTTCTTCTGTTCTTTGCCCTTCAGCCCTACAGTTCATCCTGTCATTATCCCATAAAGGGGCTCATCTTTGTGTCATCCGGTCATTAAGTGTCTCCAGGTCTGAGCTGTGATGTGTGCATTTGTGTGCATATACGTGTGCTTGGGCTTTAGCCATGTTGCTTTCATGGCTTTGTCTGCACATTCTCCACCCTTGCCTAAGGACATGGTGAGTTCTCTCATGTCCATGTGGATACATTTGTGTGCGTTTGTGTGTGTGTCTTGCGGCAATGGAGGATGAGGATGTTTGTGTGCCCCTTTCCGGACAGGGAAAAGCTCTGTCACAACCATACAAATCACAGAGAATGTCGTGTGACATTATGTCTAGCTATGGAGAAAAGATGCACAGGTGTGTGTGAATGAGAGTGTGAGTACAGAGAGTTTGTGCCAGTCTGTACCCTTGATTGTTGCTATTCCGCTGAAGTTGAAACAACAGACAGGTGTGATATGGTCAGTCAATGTAAACAATTAAGGAGGTTAACCAAAAACATTTGACTGCATCAGCATCTGACTAACAGGACACTTTGACCGGGACTTGAAATCTTTCAAGAAATGGCTTTTATTAAAACATTGTTTTAGCATGATAGTGACCACAAACACGCAGGAAACACAATTAAAACCTACTTGGAGTTGTAGTCTGCAGGAACATTAACAGTATTAGATTGGCCATCTCATAAGCTCCGACTACAACCTAATTGAAATTACAGTGGAGGAGAAATGTATTTTAGACTGGCTAGGCCACTCCAGGACCTTAAGGGAGTGCTCCTAATCTCAGCTTGTTAGCTGTATAAAAGACACCTGTCCACAAAAGCAATCAATCAGAATCCAAACTCACCACTATGGCCAAGACCAAAGAGCTGTCCAAGGATGTCAGGGACAAGATTGTAGACCTACACAAGGCTGGTATGGGCTATAAGACCATCTCCAAGTAGCTTGGTGAGAAGTTTACAACAGTTGATACGATTATTTGCAAATGGAAGCAAACACAAAACTGTCAATCTCCCTCTCCATGCAAGATCACACCTTGTGGGGTTTCAATAATCATGAGAACGGTAAGGAATCGTCCCAGAACTACACTGGAGGATCTTGTCAATGATCTAAAGGTAGCTGGGACCATAGTCACCAAGAAAACTGTTGATAACACTATGCTGTGAAGGACTGAAATCCTGCAACGCCCGCAATGTCCCCCTGCTCAAGAAAGCAGAAAGTACAGGCCCGTCTGAAGTTTGCCAATGAACATCTAAATGATTCAGAGGGGAACTGGGTTAAAGTGTTGTGGTTAGATGAGACCAAATTCAACCTCTTTGGCTTCAACTGAATTCGCTGTGTTTGGAGGAGGAGGGATGCTGACTATGACCCCAAGAACACCATCCCCACCGGCAAACATGGAGGTGGAAACATTATACTTTGGGGGTGTTTTTCTGCAAAGGGGACAGGACAACTTCATTGCATCAAAGGGATGATGGATGGGGCCATGTATTGTCAAATCTTGGATAAGAACCTCCTTCCCTTAGCCAGGGCATTGAAAATGGGTCGTGGATGGCTTTTCCAGCATGACAACACACGGCCAAGGCAACAAAGGAGTGGCATAAGACTAAGCACAATAATGAATAATAGCAGACCCAATTCAGGAGCTGAAGTGTCTTTGTTGTTTGCACAATTGAGCAAGTGGACAAATACAGTAGTGTGTAGTTTGAGTAACAGATGCCTCACAGGTCCTCAACTGGCAATTTCATTAAATAGTACCCCCAAAACAACAGTTTCAATGTCAACAGTGAAGAGGCGACATTCTGGCCTTCTAGGCAGAGTTCTTCCTCTGTCCAGTGTCTGTGTTTTTTTGCAAGTCTTTATATAAGCTATTTATTGGCTTATTTTTTGTCTTTCAAGATTTTATAAAAAATTAAAAATAAAAATTTCAGAGGTGGCAAATTTATGCCCAGAATTAAATCTAATCTTGGATTTTTTTATAAAGTGTTGCACCAAACTGATATAGGGACCCCAAATTGATAGTTTTAGTTGATAAATTATTCAGATTGTTTTGTTTATTATGTTATATTTTCATACAATAAAGCACTTCTAGTTTTTGTTAAGCTCTGTCAGATTGGTTGCAGAGTATTGGTAAAAAGAAATCCTCAATTCTCCCTAGAGATTTTGTAAGGGGTTCAAAATTCATATGCATTTTACTCAGGAGTTGCTTTCTCCAAGCACTTCTGATTCGTTTGCTCATCCAGGATATGTTTGCTAGTATACTTGTGCTTAAGGAGAGTACATTCCTCAGCCAACCACCAGGATTAAGCTCTCCGGTGCCAAACCTTCCACTAGGAGTTGTTAGTGTGACATCTACAGTATTTGTCCTACCATTGCTGAGACAAATTGTGCTGTCCTATCCTGGCCCCTGGGCATTGTCAGCATGATGCGAGCCGGATTTGAGCATCTTACCAGTTACCGACATTTTGCTAAAATAAACTACTGAGCCAACAACCTTCTGTTGTTATGTATCACAGTTTGGACTAACTGCTTCTGAAAATCTTTCTGGATTAGAGTGTCTGATAAATGGCTAAAATGTAAAAACAACTGTAATCACTGTCAGATTTCTCTTTTCGATTGCGGAACCACTGGATCAGTCAAGTGAGTTTTTGCATATGAAACTGTTGAGTTCTTCTGTGATCAAGAGCAGAGCAGCAGTTTCCAACATGTAGAGAAATGTATGTGGAATAACTGTTCACATGAGACACAGTGAGCCGGTGGTCTCAGATCTTTGTGTGTGTGTGTGTATGTAGGTATGTGTGTGATCTATTTTTCCTCTTCTGTCTCTGATAGACTCCAGGTCCGGTTATATTAAGGGGAAAATAAACACCAATTACTCAAATCTTATCTGATAAATTGGGATGATTAATTTCACAGCAGATTCATTCAAATAAATTACTTTTAATGGCTGCTGTATGGCATGTTTATTGTAAGGCCAGGACACAGGCCAATCATACTGTTGTAAACCAAACTGTCATGCCCTGGCTGCGGGCCCCTGGCCGTTTCAGGGCATGCCGGCTAGAGGCCTCTAGCCCTCTCTAAGCCATTGTGGGCTCCCCAGTCAGAGCAGCTGCATTCAGTTGACTCTGATTGGGGAGCCTACTTAGGCTAGGCTACAGCCACACTCTGTATGGTTTATTGTTTGTTTGTGCTTGTCTCAACAGCTTCACGGTTTGTCCTTTGTTTGATTCATTTTCAAGTGAATACGCTACACGTTATTTGTTGTTCGTTTTATGTTAGTTAAACCTTTCATTTCCGTTGACAGTTTCGTGTAGTTTGTACTTGTTTGTTTTTTGGATTAAATACACCTTTACTTTCAAAAATGTCTGCATTTGATTCGACTCCACACCACGACGTGACAGAATAAACCACCATCAAGAACCAGCGACATTTGACGAGCAGCGTTGGGGGAGAGAGCAGTACACCTGGTTGGGGGACTGGGGATCCGACTCTCTCTCCTCCGACGATTCAGGGGCGGAATATGAGGACTGGGCTCTTCCTGATGATGATCCAGGCTGGGGTGTCAACAGGGGGTGGACAAGTCCACCTTCAACCCGAGTACCATGGGTTACCTCGGCACCCAGCATGGCCACATCCCAGGGTCGCCCCCAAATGTTTTTTGGAGGGGGGCTATCGGGGCTACCTGGGGTGCCATGGCTGGTACCTGAGGGGAGATCCAGGCAGTCCGAGTATCTGTTCCTGTCTGCGCTGACCGCGGGCTCCTGCCTGTCTCCCTGGGAAGGGAGCAGGCTAGCCAGACATCCCGGTTTGGGGCCTGGTAAACAGGCAGCCCGTGGGAAAGCGCCTGCTCGTCGCACCACCGGTGCCCCGGGCCCTGGGAAGCGAACAGCTGTCGCTCCAGGGTCCGCTAGGATTAACACCGGTGCCAGAGCACCTGCTCCACGATCGGTCCACGTCCCAGCACCTGCTCCACGTCCGGCCCTCGTCCCAGCACATGCTCCACGACCGCCCCACGTCCCAGCACCTGCTTCACGTCAGACCCTCGTCTCGGCACCTGCTCCACGACCGGTCCACGCCACAGCACCTGCTCCTAGTCAGACCCTCGTCTCGGCACATGCTCCACAACCGCCCCACGTCCCAGCACCTGCTTCACGTCAGACCCTCGTCTCGGCACCTGCTCCACGACCGGTCCACGCCACAGCACAAGCTCCACGACCGGCCCACGTTCCAGCACCTGCCCCACGTCAGACCGTGGTCGTTCCGGCTCCAGCCCAGAGACACGTTCCGGCTTCAGCCACAAGGGTCAGTCTCTCGTGTCCTGCCCCTCAACATCTTCACGGTTTGTCCTTTGTTTGATTCATTTTCAAGTGAATACGCTACACGTTATTTGTACTTCGTTTTATGTTAGTTAAACCTTTCATTTCCGTTGACAGTTTCGTGTAGTTTGTACTTGTTTGTTTTTTGGATTAAATACACCTTTACTTTCGAAAATGTCTGCATTTGGTTCGACTCCTCACCACGACCGTGACACAAACACACAGCCGATTTACTGAAGGCATCCCAGAAACCAGAGCCACCCTGCTGAGAAGATGAACTGTGCACTGAGCACATTGTCAGTTTCCTTCCAAGATATGTTTAACTTGGGGTTGTGAGAGGTCCATGTCAGATGAGGAAGTACACTAGTAAACTATAAATGGAGGATGCTGGCTTGTTGTGTGACTGGCAGACTGGCTGTCTGAATGACTTTGACAGTTGTTGTCTGTCTTTTTGTCTGTAATTAATGTCTGACTGTGAATCAATGTTTTGCTGGTTGCTTGTTCTTTGTGGTTTCAGGCTGGGTATCTGTATATGCACTTTGCTGATGTAAACAGGCTTCATAAAATACATTAGATTTATTGACTGGACCAGCTGAAATTAGATCTGTTGCCTTTCTGTTACAAATGTACATGGCTCAATGTATGCTTGTGTAAAATGTAATACAAGGCTTCGTATCTTGTCTGTCTAAGGCTTTATTTTCTAGATGTAAGGTTTGATTGGTGAATCTTTTACCGAATCCTTACTTTCTCTAGTATACCCTCCAACTCTGTTACTTTGGGCTGAGGTCTCATATAGTCTCTGGTTGTTTATTGCATCCCAAATCCACGTCAAGGCTTTATACCTTTGCCGGTTCGGCTGCCAGAAAAACATTTATGATGAAAATTGGAGGTGACGAAAAATTGTACTGGTGTTTTCTTCAAACCTTGGTTTTACATTGTAAATCAATTTGTCTGACATTAAAAATATTAAAGGAGGGTTTGAGTGTGCATGTTTTCTTGTGTTGTGTCTGTAGAGTTGCAACTGACATGTTTGTGTGTCCATACTACTAATAACACTGTTACTACTAACTATTACCACTACTACTGTAGCGACTATCACTACTACAATTACTACTGCTACTATGAGTACTACTACTTACAATTAGTTACCTGTGAGGTGCGGTTTTCATCAGACAAGTATGATCTGAAAGTGCATACACTATGCCTGCATGAGTATGCAAGAACCCTTGAGTTTAAAAAATGAAGGAAAACACATTTATCTTTGCCAAGAATTTATAGTTTTGCAACCACAAAATCTTGAAAACATATCAAGGCCTTTTTAAAATGATCTAGTGTTGAGTGAATGGCTGGAAGGCTTACACTGGGGTTCTGGGGAGATAGGACGATAGATGTGTTTTTAATTCATCTATGCCCCGGCACGCCTCAATGCAATCTTACCCGTCCCCCATCGGATTTGGGCTGAGCCAGGCTAGACCGAACTGGGCACTTTTCCTTTTGCTCTCTTCCTTCTTTCTCTCTCTCCCTCACTCTATCTCCCCCTTCTTGTGCCTAGCTCTAGGCTGGCCAATTCCCTCTTCTCCCTCTCTTAACCCATAGCACGCTTTAATTACAAATTAGAATGTCTGCAGCTTCCAGTTGCTTGGGCCTAATGAGTCTCCAGTTGCCGTGGAGACAGCAGGCGTTCTGTTATTCAGTGTTGTCACAGGGCAGTGCGGTGTTCAGCAATGTGGGACGGACACCAAAAACAATGTTTGGTGGGGGACCTGAGGGATCCTAACCCCTCTCTCTCTCTCCAAAACTCACACCTATTGATGTGCCTAGGACCAGTCCTGGGGAGAGGGAGGGAGAGATGAAGGGGAGAGGGGGAGTAATGTTGAGAGATACAGGGAGCGATAGGGATGAGGCGAAAGCACGAGGGATGGCGAGAGAAGGGGGAGAGACAAATTGCTTTTCAGCACTCCGCAACCCCACTCTGTGACACCAATATTTTACATGAGGCCATAGGAAGAGTTCCTGAGAAGGGTGAAGGAGGGGTGGGAGAACAAAAGAGGAGACAGACTTCGGGTAGCTTTCGGTCTTCACAAAATACATTAAGCTCCATATCCATCAACTCAACGTGTGTGTATACATGATGGTGTCAGAGATCTCTACAGTATGCTGTGGGGTGTTACTAAATGAAGACATTTCCCTGGTCACTGAATTGGATGACCGTAGTCTCAACGTGCCATATTCATTACAAATGCCATCTACCAGGAGGTCTGCACCTCCTCCCTTCTTTTGTTCTCTCTGCCTTTCTTTATTTCTAGCTTTCTGTTCTCTCTATCCTAAGACCCTCACCCGCCTCTCATCGTGTTCCAGGGAATGGGATTCGGTCCCAGGCACCTAGCGAGCGCTGTAAGAGGCTCCTACCAGTTAGACACACTAGAGAGACAGCTTAGGGAGTGACCTGAGTGCAGGTGAGACAGCAGGGATTTCCTGACGTCCGACACTTACACATTCTTTCTAAATTGCTCTTTGCCAGTTAAGGGGGGGGATTAGTTTCTCAGATGCAGGCACTCACCTGAGATGTCTAGTCCTGGGAGTAGGATTAGGGGTGTCAATGCGCTGTGTCAGTGCCAAAAGGATAGGGGAGTACAGGCTAGGCTTTAGGAGAAGGGCCTGGGACACTGCCAGACAGGCAATATGAGATACATACTTTACCATATTACATCTGGGGGTCCCGGCCTCGTGCTAATGGCTCTGAGTCTCTCAAAGTATGTAACAGACACACACACAAACATTTTCCCTCTTTAGATTTTACTGTGCTTGTGTGTACATTGTTGGCTCTGTTCTACGGCACTTGGGATTTGAAATACAATGATGATGGTTTTAAAGGGCAGACTGTCACCTTTCATTTAAGGATATTTTCATCCATATCAGATTAACCATTTACTAATAACAGCACATAGTCCACTCATTTAAGGGGATTATGCAAAGGAGTTCTATCAATGTCTTGATAGGTTCTGTATTTGCATTTGAAGTATGTTGCTGGTGTCTGAAATTGCAAGGACCTTAGAAGTGCCAAGGAAGAAGGCCAAAATCTACAGTTTGGTAAATTATGAGGAAAGAAAGTTGTGGTTAGCTCGGCAATAGCTAATGACCTGGTAGACCAAAGCACGCCTCTACCCTGGAGTTCAGGAAAAACGTTTGTAGGCCGGTTTGTATAAGACAAATATTAGCATTTACCCGAGTGATGGCCAGAAAAACGTGTGAAGAGAAAAAACAAAGTGGCATACCTTTTTACCTGAATTAGGTGGAGGGGGTGTTATGTTTTGGGTATGTGTGGCTGCAACTGGACCTGGCTCACTTGTCTTTTATTGATAATGTAAATGCTTATGACAGGAGTAGCATAATTACAGAAGTATACAGATTCTTGTCTAACCAACTTATTGGACGGCACTTCACCTTGCAGCAGCACGATGGCCCGAAACATATGCTCTAAAACAAACATAAACCTATTTATGTTTATGGACTGCACTGTATTTCCATTTAAAATTAACATTTCATCAAACCTAACTGTAACTTTCATCAAACCTAACTGTAAACACCTCTAACTCCTGAACCTAAACATATACTCCAAACCCCAATTGTAGTTGTGGCCTTAAACTTAATATCGGCAATGAAACAAAATGTTTGTTCAGGGTCCCAGGAAAATGGCCCAATGTGTTTGAATCTTCATTGTTTTACTAACCTTGAGGATATTTTTAGTCTTCCCAATTCAATTAAAATACATATATACGCACACACATTCTATTCTCTCAGTACATTGCTTGTTGTTTGTCTGAATGATGCTCTGTGTTAACATTTAGTCCCTACAATGTTCACACTGTCCCTTCAGAGTCCAACCTCAAGCTGGTTTAAATCAATAATGAGCTCTGTCTCTCACTCTCTTATTTGAATACAACTGGGGTCATCTGGGTTCGTGAAGGGGATAGCCAGTCGCAGAGGTTCAGCTCCATAGCAACACATCCTGTTAATGTAATCAGGTGTGTGAGTACCCTAGCAGTAACAGAGTTACAATGTCAGTCAGCTCAAACTCTGGACATTACAGTTTGCGAGACTATTGACACATTCCTATTCAATGTTGATGTTAGCTGGTGAGGATTAATGTTGGATTTTCCACATTCATATTGGAGCAAATATACTCTCATGCAGAACTGATTTGCTTACAGATTGGTGGTGTGGCCTAGGTCCCCTCCTCCCAGTACAGCTGTGTTGTTGTTGCCAGGTGTTTAAATCGTAGTCGCGGAATACCAAGATTGTTTTGTCATACGCTACAGATCCCTTGTGGTATGTTGGGCCACTGGTCGCTCAATTGCTGGTTGGAGAATTCATTCTCCTCTAGCACATTTGTATTTGCCAAAACTTCCTGGTTGAGTGAGCAGCATGATAACATGCAGAATGGGGTTGGCTAGATGTGCTCCGGTGGAAATGTTTTGATCTGTTCGATGATCCTGCGCTTGCTTTGGAGTTTCTGCAATAATTAAGGCTGTGCCTTTCTTACTCTTGATTTGGGTTGATGCTACGGTAAATCCCTTTTTTCCACTCCCAGGTGGATGCGCTGCGCGTGCGTCTTGAGGAGAAGGAGTCGTTCCTCAGTAAGAAGACTAAGCAGCTTCAGGACCTGACGGAGGAGAAGAGTACGCTGGCCGGAGAGATCCGGGACATGAAAGACATGCTGGACGTCAAGGAGAGGAAGGTCAATATCCTACAGAAGAAGGTACGTATTTGAGCAGCAAATTCCGGTTCTCATTGCCTGCTGGTGGCTCCCTTGGGTGCCTGCAAAGTGAACTGAGGTCATCAGCTCACCGATAGCATGCATTGACCTACATGACATTGTGGGGGGGAAAAGCATAACAATGTAGCATGGATGCCTATAAGGAAGGCAATTCGTCACATTGCGAAAAGGCCACCTTCAGGAACGGCACTATTCAGTTTCTTATTCAGGGTCTCTCAGCAGGTGTCTTTATAATGTTAATACAGTTAACACAATCTAAACACACATACACTATCTAAACACACACGCCTCAAATGTAGGTTGATTAGGGAGTCATAAAAAAAAAACATTTTCATGCGTCTAACATCAGGTTGAGACAGCCAACCCTCTGAGATGTCCTTTATTCCCACATCTTTCAGTCTATTTCAATACATCTTTGTGCAAATGTGTAGGCTGCCGAATTGATCATGTTATTTGTTAACATCATACAGTATTATCACAAATGTGCACGTTGGACCCTGGAACGGTGGTGTGATGGTGGAGAGCCAGCCATGAACTCATTTGGTTGTGGGCGTGCAAAAGAAAACACATGGGTGGAAGAGCCTAATTACAAAGGGATGCATAGCGTGGCTAAATGTAATCTTTACTCGTACATTTGACATGTTGAGGAAGCCCATATTTTAACCCTGCGAAACACAGCAAGGGATGGATCATAGAAATGCAGATATCATTTGAAGTGTGAAGGACTGAGGAGGAACCTTAATCTGTGTGAAATTGGCCCATGGAGGACAGAGGAGGAACCTTAATCAGTGTGTAATTGGCCCATGGAGGACAGAGAAGGAACCTTAATCAGTGTGTAATTGGCCCATGGAGGACAGGAGTAGCACACACAACACAGGGGTGGGGGGGTGTGTTGGGGGGTGTTCCTCTTGTCCTCCGCAGGCCAGTTACACGCACATGAAGGTTTCTCTGACAAGTTAAACTACAAGTATGTCTCTCTCCTATTTTTGATGTTTGAGTCATCTACCAGACGCTGCCATCCAGAGCGTCTCACAGGAACTATTAGAGTCTAGTTCAATTAAGTGTCTAGTTCACCACTACAAGATTTTATAATGTGTTCTTTTTTCTGCCACTATTTAATGTACAACAGAACAATAATACATATAGCTGCAAGCAGCAATTTGGGTTTACTCCAAAAATTGGGGACAATTGGAAAATTGCGGAAGCGCAAAAGCAAATTTTATGTTGTAGCAGACAGGAGGAATCAAACCATGAACCCTGGGTTTACAATCAGTACACTCTAACCACTGCGCCACCGGCAAAGCTATTAAATAAGCCATTTCAGAATGTTTGCTATTTTCTTAATTGAAAATATACATGAAAGAGTGTTACAATTATCTCCTGACGAAAAAAAGCATATAGCTGCACAAACTGACAGATGCCGAACTAAAATCATTCATGGGTCTTATTTATTTGAGAGGTGTTACTGGGGGTAAAAGCATGAACACAATGTTTATTGGTCGGCCGAAATAAAAATAAAAAAATCTGAGATATCATGCTCTATCTGCGCTTTGATGACAAAACCACAAGCACTGCCCGCATTGTGACTGATACATTTACGATGATATCGGAGGTATTCCATAAGTTTGTGAAAAACAGTGCAGTGAGAACATAATGGTATTAGATGAACAACTGTTCCCTCGCGGTGTCGCTTTACACAATACATGTCCAATAAACCGGACACATTAAATTCTGGGTAGCCGCCAACAAAATACATGTTGAACGCACAACACTATTTATTGAAGGATGGAAGTAAGGTCGGCTGGCCTTTCCCAGACACATAACAATATAGTCAGCGTTCAATGTTCGGTGAACAAAACTTGGGAGCTCTGCCAGACATGTTAGCGATTTGACTTGAGACCAAATCAATTGATTCACGATGCGGTCTTTAGGTAGGGGATGGGTGCATTCTTTACTAGCTCAAACAAAGAAACTCTGAGCACAAGAAGCGCAATCTAGCGACCATTACGTGTCAGTAAATACGTCCCTGTCTGTAGACTCATGGGCAAACCCAAACGGCGCTTTAGGGGGGTAACAATGGCTCGGCGCTTCTAGTGTTAACTGCCTGATGTACTTGCTGACATGTCTGGCTTGTTGTTAACTTGCTGGCTAAGTAACTTGGCGTACTGAACGACCGACAGACTGTTCGTAACTGACGTCCTTGTTTAATGTCTGGTAAAATACTGTTGTTATTGTACTTCGTATAGGAGTACGCACACTACTTTAGATGAAACTGTTAACACTACCCGGCCATGTATCTCATAATGTTCTCATCTATCCAGCCTCAATAGTAGAGCAGCGGGCCCAGTCAATCCTTATGACTGTAAATCACAGAGTATTTCTTCCCGCTACAGAGAGAGCAGATATCTAAACCAGACACACATGAGGCTGGAATGTACGCATGCACATTGGCTGTCATTCCACAGATATCTGTGTTAGCCAGTTTCGGGGTAGAATGCATCACTGTGGGTCCGACTGGCTTTCTTTTCCCCCTTGGATGCAACGTCTGTCAACCGGCCTCCCAGAATGTGTTTTTTGATGACACAGGATGAAGAAGGATTGCCGTGTTTGTGTTCTTGTGTTTTGGCATGTGTTGGTGTGTCTGCATTCACATGCTGGCATGCCTGTGCTGGTATACGTGTTTGTCCTGGCATTATCTTAAATCATTTGATTTAATGTGGTTATAATCTGATTATATTACAGTCCTGTCTCGAACCAGCCCAGGACACTAATAAAACACACACTCACATTCACATGTCGAAAGGCAGGTGTCAAGCAATTTTAAACAAGTGCCAGATATATAGGTATACCAGTGCTAATAAATCAAGACTGCCTTCTCTCAGCTGTGCTACTCAAGTGTAGGTTCTGAGTGGCTAAAGAGACGACTGACTGAAGCACCTCGCTTTTAGTGGCCACTTTAGGGGGTGCTGCAATCACCCTGTTATGTGTGATACTTAACATGCCTCAAAAATTGCTGCCAGCTGAGAGAATGAGACTGAGGGTAAGAGAATTCACAGCCATGACTAATTAAACGAAAGAAACGTTAATATTTAGAATCAGTTTGGCCATGAAACCATTTACTCATACCAAAATATTACAATGTACCATTTTCCAATATGAATCATTTTAAAATGTTATATACTGTTGTAGCAGTTCAATGTCGAGCCAAATGGTACAGGTTTTTGCAGGGCCAGGAGTGTAATACAATTACCCTGTTGAAATGGGTCTATTTCAATGCCTCCCTTTGTAGTTACAGGTAAACTTTAGAAGAGTATGCTGATCCCATTTTTGTAGCTGTTGCTAACTTGTAATTGTAGCAAAGGGCCTACTTCCATAGCTCATAGTCCCATTATGTCATTGTTTACATGTCTGGACCGATTTCTCATAACGGTAGAAGATTTTATTTAGAAGAAAAAAAGAAATGATTCGTAAATACATTTAAATTAAGAGTGAGGTGATGTGACTGTCAAGGCTTTACGTAGCAGAAAGAAACGACTGTTTTCACCCTTGGCCTACACAGCTGTGACCAATGCATAATGATGCGTATATTTATTTATATGTAAGTTTCTCGTTAATTTCGAGGGGCTGCGACACAGGGGCTCAGTTTGTGGTGTGGTTTTGGCGTACATACGTTATTCCTATTCAAACATTGTGGTTGTCCCTATACATATTCATGGCTCTGGATGGATGTGTATGTATCCTGTAACCCATTCTCCTTTATGGGAACAACCATCAGGACTCACATACTGACTCTGGGTTCCTTGTGTAGGGCTTTTCTTTAGGTCCCGGAAGTTCTGTAAACAGAGACTGTGTTTGCGTAGAATCTAGATGTTTGTGTCTAGTTGGTCTAGAAGCAGATTGCCTTACGGGAGTGGCTCTTTAGCAACACAGGGCGCTGAAATGGCGCTTCCTGGCAAGCTCTGTCATTGCTTGCTCCAGCCTAATTTCAGTGGATGCCTTTGATACTGAAATAGAGAGTGCTAGAGATTATCTCCCAACTCTCCCCCGATGCAAACCATGCCATTTTCATGTCTTTGTGTTAATTCGATTTTGGCAAATCACTGTTTCTCTGTTAGCATTTGTCTTTTTTCTTGGACCTAACAAGGCTATTGTGTGCTTGAATTTCCTATATGTTGCCTTGCTGAAGAAAGCTATGTGAAATATGGGGCTATCGAAGTCACACCTACTAACATTCTTCACGTCTTTATTCTCTCAACAAGATCCCCCAGTCTATCCTCTCTCTACCTCTCTCTCTGCTCTCTCCAGCTCTCCATCACATTCTCTCACTTTCTCTCAACCTGACCGGTTTTACAGCTCAGGACAACCTGTTGACTGTTGAGTCTGATCTATATATGGATGCGTTGGGGAAGTCAAGTGTGTTGGTAGAAAGGAAAATATTTATCCAGCGTTGGCACTGTGTTTGCTTAGTGTGTGTTGAGAAGCATATACCCGAGCCAGACAAAGCACTCTCTCTCCCTTGACGCACTGGGACAGGTCTCCTTCCCCCTGATTCTCAGTCTGACTTGCTCTCTAACACGCCATTCACTGTTATGTGCTAGCCCAGCACTGTGTCCTTAATCAGCAAGCAGGAAGACTGAGCAAGGAAGTGACAAATAGACACACAGTAGGTTGTGCCAAACAAATAATTATGACTTCTCCAGAACTTAAGGAGGTCCCACAGACATCCTTAAGACGTTCCCTGTTTGCTAGGTCATTGTGTGCGCGTGCCCCTTCATGATAACACAGTTGGTTTCAGATCCCTATATGTATTATTTCAGTGGTTCTCAAACCTAGATGACCTATTCCATGAGTCTGATTTAATCCAGAGCTAGCATGCTGTAAATAAAGTGAGCTAGTTCATATCTACAACAAAATCGGAAAGATATCTGTGTGCCCCCCAAACCCTCCAAGTTATGTTGCAGAACCGCTGTCATGGATCAGCTGGTGCCGTTAGATCAGAAGAGGAGAGAGGAAGTTGTATTATAAGTTTATTTTTTATTTTATTTATTTTTAATTTTTATAAGTTGTATTATTTTTATTACAACCTCTAATCTCATTCATGAGTGGGGTACCCTATGGTAGTTGTTCTGACCCTGAACATGACAGTTCCCGATATTTGTTACCAGTTTTTCTGTAAATTGTAATGTGTTTTAATATACTTTCCTGGTAAAATTAGGGTATATAAAAAAATTTACGTACAAATGAACTTAGTAAGAGCATGGAGCTTACAACAGTAAGGTTGTGGGTTCGATTCCCATTGGGGGTTAGGACTAAAACCAAATGAAAATGTATCCACTCAGTCCTCTAAGTTGCTTTGTATGAGAGCGTCTGCAAAATCACTTAAATGTACATTCGGTATAATCTACACCAGCCTGTGTTGAAACACTTGGGGATTTTTGCATATTGCCATGCTCCTGGCTGAGTCGTGCCTTTATGAACAACAAACAACAAGAAAATATGTAATATTGGGTCAAATCTTGGGGAACATTTACTGTAGTTTTATTTAAATGTTATAAACATTTATATTTAGTGAGCTAGGGGTCTTTTGGCCCAAGCCACTGCGTGCAGTGCATTAATACAGCTGCAGCATGGACGTGCACGAGGGGGGCTTGCCCTCCTTGACTCAAGTTGCCCCTCCGAGGGTGAAAAGTCCAGTGGTTTGCCCATTTTTCAGGTCAGAGCAATGGCCCCTCAAAATTCCTGCCACGTCCTTGAGCTGCAGCATGTTTGATTCTTTCAGCGAAAAAAGCCACTACTTCCATCAAAAATAAGTCCCATTACCAATCTTATTTCAAACTTTACCATGTCTCTGAGGGCTTAGGGCGGTCCCACTGTCAAATCGTCACGTGCAGAAATGTTGAGCCTTTTATGCCCCCTTTTTGTAAGTCTGCGTTTCTAAGGGAATTGCCCACAGTTCACAGCGTTGTGACGTGAAACACGAGGGTAACCAGGGGAAGCCCGGGAGAAATCCTGGGAAACCCACCTTATTAGAGAAGAAAAATGGTAAACAAACAAGCGTGGAAGGAGCAACCAACCTTGACCTCAACATGGTTAGAAAAAAAAAAGTTGACATGTTAGTATAAACACAACGCTCACTGATCGGTCATATGGCCAGAACTGTGTGTAGTTTGTCTTATGATGATAAATGCCAAATTTGCTTTCAGCAGATTTGATCCAACAACATTCCCTTAAATGTCCCATTCCTACTTATAGCATTTTGAGCCATTGCAGCCTCTTGTACTTAATCATTTACCAAGTCACGTCAATTAGGTATGTAAGGGTTCAGGGTTAAGGGTGGACATTGGGATTGGGCCATTCACTCTGTACGTTTTATTCTTTGGCGCTGTGAAGTTACGCGCCAATTCAGTATTGTGCTTCATTGTGCCTTTAGTTTTAGGGAGACTGTGTTACAGTTATCCAGTGGTGTGGTTGTGTATAGTGAATGACCTGGTTAAAAAAAAATACATAACTACAATTAAATAATTAATTAAAATGTTTTCTTTTTAAGGAACTTACATCTAGAAACTATATTTTCAACCTTTTACACCATCATTTTTTGGTCATTTTTCCAGCTCTACGCTGAGCCTCATATAGCTATTATGGCAAGTTCACCCATAATGATCCTTTTCCTGTGTTTCTTGCTCCTCGGGACATGAGCTGTGGTGTGAACGATGGGAAGACAGGTTTAAAAACCTGGAACTGCACGCTGCCGTACCAAGCAAAATTGCAGGCGCTGCACATTGGCTAAAAAAGTATTCCTGGAAATGTTTTATACATTAACTACATGCTTTATCGTGCATACAAATATCCTGTCTCGGCTGTGTTGTGTTATGGAGAACTGGGGTATTAATTGCTATCAGCAACCACAGTCACTGCCTTTTAGCTTAGTTTTATTGTTATTGGACTGCAGTTATAGGTTACATAGGTATCATTGATTGCTGTTTGCTAACCAGTATACTACTATCTGAACTACTATAACAGCCACATGAAAATACATCTTAAAGTCAGGTTTGTGTTAAAACAAATATTGTCATGGAAACAAGTTCCAGTCAATGTTCTTAGCAAGAAGGCAGTAACTGCAATGAAAGTTCAAAAGTCAGGGTTAGCTTGAAAGAGACAACAGACAACAACAACAGAACATCACATCCAGTGGTCTGCCTACATCTTGGCTGGACAATAACAAAAGATATTGATATTTTTTCTAAGTATTCTTTTTTCCAATCCACAAGCAGATATAGCTTTTTTGCTTGATAAGAGCGATTTCCAGGTTTGGGAGGAAGGATGGGCTCCTACAAGGGAGGAGAGGCGGGGGTGAGTAGAGAGCCGCTAGGATCTTAGCTGGGTGGCCTGACTTTCCTCCTTTCTTTTTTCTTCAGTTTTCTCGTTCCCTCCCTCCACCGGATCAAAGCTCTTGCATTCTCTCTCACAGAGGAGAAGAAAAAGAAAATAATTAATACTAATGGCGCTGGGAGCGGAGGAGTAAAGCATTTGGGGTAATTACCTAACAATCATTGCAGCATTCCACAGCTGGGGGGGTGGTAGAGATATGGTTCTAAGCTTAAGGAGCAGGGAAGTGGATCAACATTACCGCACACAAGCACGCGTGGATAACGATGGATCAATTGTAACTGGCATACTTGCTCTCTGTTGTCATCTATGCACAAGATATATAACTGGAGGATCTCTCCTCTTTTCTCTGTTCCTTCTTTTGAGTCTAAGACACATGTGCATGTTAAACCACCTTACTGTTTTCAGTGTTTTACCTATGTTAGTGTCTAATTGAGATGCACAAATGCAATAGAGTGGATGGGGTAATGAGGGTATGGGGGGCGGTGTATGACAGGTTGTCAGTCAAGAGTGAGGCCCACCCTGTTGTTTGAAATTGTCCATAAGTATGTGTTGTCTGTGTGCGTTACTACTATGTTCTACCGGGAATAAAGTGCACTCAGACAGATCCAGGGCCCATGCACCTATGTCGGTGTGTGTGTGGTTCTGTACGGGTTACTTGTCTGTGTGCGCCCACTTGTGTGTTTGTGTGCATATGCTGGGAGACATAGAAAGGCTTTGTATTTATAAACACGGCAGGGTGGTTACCGGAGAAGTTTAGAGGACCAAGGAGGAAGCAGTTCAGGGAGTCAGAGGCCGGCATCGTAATCGGACTGAAACCCGTAGAACATTCTGTCTCTCCGAGTTGCTCTTTTTCCTCGACTTTTTCCACAACTTTGTGGTTGGCAAGGGACTGGCTGCTGGCGTGGCAACACTGCCTGCTGTTAAGGTGCTGGTCATAAGGCACTGGTGGTTTGGCAAGGGCAGGCAGCTATACTTTTATAACCCAAATGCACGTTGAATACACACATTCCATTTGAGGCTTTCAGCAGATGCTCTTAGCCTCAGCGGCTTACGGGAGGAATCGGGGATGGGTACTTAGGCTCGTAGATGCGTTTTCTTCAGGTTGTCGCCTCAGGGATTTGACGTAGCAATCTTTTGGGCCGATAGCCGGAATGCCAGCCTACACATTGTTCATACACAGGGGGCTAAGTGTGGACATGCCTACTGAAAGGCCTTGCTGTAGTTTTGTCCTGATGGTCATCAAGCAAATCCACCATCAGCTGGTACAGCGACCACCGAGTTGGACAGGCAGCTTACATTCACGTTTAAGTTAATTTGTCATTACACATAAACAATTGCCTTTTTGGCAATTAAATGTTTGATTTCCAAAAACCTCCACAACAGTATAGTGCATACGTAATAAGTAATAAAAATGTATCTTTGCTGCTGTCTCCCTTCTAAAATAGGATGCTTTGACAAGTGATCCTGCATGTAAACGACTGAACTTGGTATGAACTGTTGACAGTGAAGAAAGACAAAAAATTAGAGAGGGCGGTTGAAGCTATGCCCCCCACACTTCCCACTCCCCACCTCAGAAATAACTTGTCTCATGATGTCAGGATGCTCTGTCGTTACGGTCAATAGCTATGAGTCATTTGTCCTTGAGCGAAGAGCATGACGTTACAGAGTGTAAAAGAGAAGTGTCCATTTCCAGGGCAGTTTTTCTGCAGTAGGCCTTCAGTATTTACTGCTGACAGGGAACTGACTTGTAGGAGAACTCTCAATATCCTCGGTCTACCATTCAGTTACACAAATATTATAGGGATGCAATAATAATCATCCCACCATTTCAGTATTTACCCGGTACCCATATGTTCAAAATAACCTAAAGCCTGGTGTTGAACGCTCATAACACAATTGTTTTATTGTGAGTTGTGCAATACTACCACTAGAGGGCAACAGCTCACAGCTATATTTCTGCCATACAGTTTATTGTGACTGTGTATCCATGGCTCTGAAAGCACGTCATTGTGTGTGTGTGTGTGTGTGTGTGTGAGTGCGCCTGAGAGAAAGATCAAGAGAGAAAGTAAAAAAAACAGGTATTGATAAATTGAAATGAGAGATATATAGAATATGAAGAGCAAGAGAGACTGATCATCATGGTGGAAACCCTCTCTCCACCCAACCTGCTGCATAGTTAAAGCAGACTAGTTTGAAAGGTCATTGAATTCTCAGAGGGTCTTGTATCTTATCGCTGAACTGTTGCTTGCTTTGACGAGACAGTTTGAGAGGCCTTTTCCTAGAAATTGTAGCAGAGGACTAGCTGGAAAGTTTGACATCAATTATGTGTCTCCGTGTGTGTTTCTGTGCATGCATAAAAAAGGCTGATATAAGCAGGAGACTGGGAGATTGATTGAAGAAAGCAATAAAGAGCTGGATTGGCCACAAAAAGACAACTTTGGTTTTTAGAAATAAGATAATATTATTGAGACAAAGATTGAGATGTAGATGTTTCATTTATTTTATAGCTGCGTGCTGTATGTGATTGTGGTGATCTGTACCTTCTTCCCAATCTTAAAGATTGATCTGGATCATGCCATTTTCAAGAACACTTTTGTACTTCTGTGACCTAGTTTTTCCTCAAGAGAAGAGTTGCATGTTAAAGTTTGTGGTAGTTGTTCTTCTCTCAGAGTGATTTTGTGTTTGTTTTCTTATCTGTCAACCACGTCTGGTAATGTGATGACAAGCCCTTGAAATGTTTGCTGTTTTCATTGGTCCAAAATATTTATATAATAACTACAAATGATTGAATTAATATGTGCATCATGCTTTGATCGGTGTTCCTTTGTGTTCTGGAAAAGTGATTCTTTCAGAGGACACACTACCGGTTCCTAGTTCAGAGTTTGGACAGAACCCAACATCTTGCAGGGTCATCTGAGTTTGTGGTTCCGCTCTGTCCAGACAGAGCTGCTTTTAGATCAACACTTCACCAGAGGAACTAAACGTGATACTGTTTCAGATGCTGGTTCTCCTATTTCATCCGAAGTCCTGACAAATATGTTCTCTCTAATCATGAAGGGCCACTGTCTAATCATAAACAGCAGGCAGTAACAGCTGGCTGGGTCAGAAACTAGTATTTAGTGTGACTGGTTATAGATGGACTGCCAGAGCTGTGGTCAGAGGCCACTAGCATCAATCCTGACATGGGGGGGATATCTTTGTCCTATTACTCTGTCGATAAAGTTATCCCAGTCAAAACAACGCTGCCGCAAACAATGAAGACATTCTTGATAATTTTGATACTGTACAGTACCGATCTTACTGACTACTTTACAGGCCCATTTAATGGAGGTTTTCTGGAAGGATGGAAGCATTGGTCATAGAAGAGGTGAAAGTGTGTATAGTCATATGTAGTATGAACATGAAAGGAATTTATTACACACTTGTTAAATTGCAGGTTTTCTTTTGTGTGTGTTTCATACTCATAAATGGAGTGCCGCTCATGTAATGGACATAGTGTATTTTCTTGTATATGGTCTGTTATTCTTGTGCTGTCAGGTACACTCTTGGTTGTGTGTCAGTCCGGAAACTGAACCAGCTCAGTGCCGGTTCAAATCCCCCAGCTAGAAATGTGACTGCTGTGCTGTCATGGTGTCCCCGAGAAAGGCACTTAACCTTAATTGCTTGTATTACTCTGGATAGGAGTGTCTGTTAAATGACTAAAATGCCAAATCTAATGGCAGTGGTGATAACAGTGAAATCCAACAACTACAATGAAGTGGCCTTCTGCCTCCCAATATTGATGCCTGCTACTTATCTGTCCACTGAATGCATTTCACATACGAAACAGATCCATCCAGCTCCCCATTGGGGTCGGAAAAACTGACCAGAATTCCTCACCATGCTTTCCCATATCCAACAATAGTGGGCCCCATTCCTATCCGGGAAGTTCAACTTGTGCTTAACATCTTTACTGCATGATTTCACGGAAGACCACGAAGCGTAATACTTCATCAGGGGGTTGTTATTGAGTGCTGGCTAGCCAAAGCAAACAAAGCTTGGTGTAGAGTGCAATCATATATGTAAGAACAGGGGCGATATGGTTAATTTGCCCTGAAATACAGTTCAGTGGTACCCTCTGGAACAGGAACCAGTGTGTGTGTGTGTGTGTTGTTGTTTTTTCTTAAGGTTGGTTCCCACATCTAGAGCATTCAACAAAAGTGGTGACCCCAGTTCCAATAATGTCAGAAATAAAATAATCTAATAAGGCAGTGATCACTGTCTCATGGTCCCTCGTAGCTATCGTATCACCCCTTGTCTGCCTACCGGCCTGTTAGGGTGTTTTAATGTGGTTTAAGACAGTGATCACTGTCTCTTGGTCCCTCGTAGCTCTCGTGTCACCCCTTGTCTGCCTACCGGCCTGTTAGGGTGTTTTAATGTGGTTTAAGACAGTGATAACTGTCTCTTAGTCCCTCGTAGCTCTCGTGTCACCCCTTGTCTGCCTACCGGCCTGTTAGGGTGTTTTAATGTGGTTTAAGACAGTGATAACTGTCTCTTGGTCCCGCGTAGCTCTCGTATCACCCCTTGTCTGCCTACCGGCCTTTTAGGGTGTTTTAATGTGGTTTAAGACAGTGATAACTGTCTCTTGGTCCCTCGTAGCTCTCGTATCACCCCTTGTCTGCCTACCGGCCTGTTAGAGTGTTTTAATGTGGTTTAAGACAGTGATCACTGTCTCATGGTCCCTCGTAGCTCTCGTATCACCCCTTGTCTGCCTACTGGCCTGTTAGCCTATCAGGATTTACCAAGGGCTACTTGTTGCTTTTCCCACTTAATTTCACCACTTTCCTCCCAAAAAAGCCAACATTGATTCTTTCAAGCCTCTCTGTCAGAGTCATGGGAATAAGAATACAAGAGTCTGATTTATTCCGATTTAATTGGATTCATTTGTAAAATGGCTGTCGGAGATATGGGCATTATCTCTCCATGTACCCATGACTGGAATGCTAGCTCTCTCCCTCTTGGCCATTTAATATCTTTCTCGTTGGCCGGGTTGGTTCTGCATGCCAGACAGAGACTGTCCTGTGGCTTGTGATTTATTTTGTGCGTTTATTAGATTATATCATTTCATTCTGCATGTGCCTGTGGCCTTTAGGCAAATGCCTCAAAATCTGCTTAGTATGGGAATAATTGATCAGATTTGGTAATTGTACATTGTTTTTTTTTATTACTCTAATTATATAAAGAAACAGGTCTCTTTAATATAAAGGCTTAATTCAAAACATCTCCTGGTGGTACAAATGCGTAACACATTCATGCAATGGTAGCAACCAGGCACAAGAGGAGCTAGCTGTAAGTAATGTCAATGCAATGACTGCGTCTGTGAGTGGAGTGTTCGTAGTTCCGTAGCCAGCATATGTCGCCACCACATTTTACAGTGGATTTGAGTCGGGATAAGTGCAGATGGACTTAAGCTCTGAATCAGTTTGGATCAAAATTATGCATTTAAGCCACTACATAATTGCCCACAAAAACAAATGACAGTGTCCTGTGTAAATGCAGCAATTCTTTTGCTGCCTAAATTCCTAGTATTTCATAAAAAAAACTTGCTTTGATGTGACTTCAGAACTCCAGTACTACCACACCAGCCCCAACTATAATGTTCTGTTAAACAGTAAAATGGTTGTCCCTGCCTCTCTTTCCGTCAAAAGCAGAGGGATAGGACTACAGAATAATAACCTCTCTAAAATCCATAGACATAGCTGTGGATGTTTTACCATCTATTGAAGATTATAGCTAAAGGACGTTTTGGCGCGGTGGAGTTATTTTGTTCTCTCACATTTACACATTTACTTTTTTTAATAAAAAGTATTTAAATGAGGTACTTAAATATAATTAATTTCTTGTTTAAAAAAAATTAAAAAGCATGAAGAAACTGACGATGTCCCCCTAAAACTTGGCTAGGTGCGCTGGTGATCTGTGGTTCGGTAAATTGCAGTTACAATTCTGGGATTAAGGGAGGGAGAAATAAAATGTAAAAAAGAATAGACGGAGAACAGAAGAGAGAGAGCGAAAGAGAAAGCACTTGAAGTCAATATAGCCATTTTACTAGGCTTCTAGAAATTCCTACTGACAGCAATGCCAGTCAGTAGAGTGGAGAAAAGAGAGGAAAACAAATCCACATTAAGCTTTTAAAGCAAAATTGCTCCTCTGTTTACACCTCTCTATAAAGCTCTTTAAGAACAGTGCTCATTTTCTCTCCAGGCATATCTCTAATTATCTCAGAGAACACAGTATCACAAGCCACATCTCTCTCATCTGGTTGTGGAGATGGTTAAAAGCAGGAAATTGAAGAATAGAGCCAGGGGTGGAACTCATATTATTCAGCTTGATCAAGCCTGTTTATTGTGGGTCCTTTTATTTATGTGCTCTTCACTTCAAAGTTTGCCTGCTGGTACATCCTGTAACATTATGTTATGAGAGCTCCCAGTAACTGACTTATGAAAAAGGCATTGTATTTATAATGAACGCCAACTTTACAACCACCTCTCTCTCTTTCTCCCTGACTCTTTTTTCTAATCTCTCTTTTGCTTTCTCTCCATCTCTTCTCCCCAGATAGATAATCTGCTGGAGCAGCTGAAGGACAAGGACAAGCAGTTGGTGGGTCTGCGAGACCGAGTCAAGGGTCTGCAGACTGATTCTAGCAACACCGACACAGCACTGATCACACTGGAAGAGGCCCTGTCTGAAAAGGTACACCAAGGGAGAGGAGGACAGATTGAAGGGAGCATCCCAGATGCTGTTCCACTCTTCAAAGGGGTGCCCTGTTCCACAGAATGCAGGTTAATCTACACTAGTGGTCACCAAACCTTTGAAGCTCAAAATCACTTTTTCATTCAAAATGTGAGCTGAGATCTACCATTGCAAACACTACATATACATTTATTTTTAGATTAAAACAATAACTATCCTTCTGTCTGTACACATGATCATGACAGACTTAATACAAACCAACAACTAACGAAAATTGCAAATATATTACCTAACAACGCTCACTAACAGGCTCAGCACACGCGCGCACACACCTGCACACACATATAAGCTCAGCAAAAGTATTGAGTTCTAACAAAGCAAGAGCAATAACAGCACCATAACTATGTTCAGGAACAAGCTGATAAACCCAAAATGGGCTACTTGCACTCAGGCTGTTGATGTACTTCCTTTAAAAAAAATACTGCTCGCCAGTTTGCTTTTGTTGTATACAATGGTCTGACGGCACAAAGTAAACGAGTGAGACTCGGAAAAAGATATCTAAGAACACATTCATTCAGAAACAGGAAAATATTGACAAAGTTGGTGTTATTAGTTTGCATAGCTTCCCAAATACGCCGGGACCACTTAACTATTCAGTATTAAGGAGAATGCGAAAAGAGTTGTGCGTGGAGCCCATTCCGCACGTAGCTCGAAACTAGCTTCTGATTGGCTTGATTATATTTTCCCTCACAGAACAACACACACAGCCAATCACAGAAATCGCTAAAATTAAACCAATATGCTTGGCGATCTATTAAAAATGCCTTGAAGATCTCCCAGCCTGTTGATGGCAAGCGACTGTTGGTGCCCACAAATCTACACCATGTAGGTCAACGTAGATCACACACCTACAGAAAACTTGCACCATCCACTGTTTTTTCTTGGCGGGACACTTGCGTTCCTCCTGTACATATTTTTCACAATGGATGTGATCAAGCCTACACTGGACGAAGGTCTATGAAGTGACAAGAAAGTTGACTTCAGGTTGTGAGGCTGTAAGGTACTTGAATCAGAAGAGCGATTGAAGTTACCAGCAAATATTTTGTGATTGCCTAACTTTGGTGAAGAACAGTAAATAAATGTGGCTCCTGTTTGGCCTTATAATATTTGACTGAAGTTCCTTTTCAGGTTGTGCATGTGTGGGAATGTGCATCTTCTAGTGTATCCCTTTCTCACGGAACTATGGTAATACTCATAACTGATTTTCATTTATGTGGCCCGGCGTTCAACAAAGTAAATTAATTAATGATCATGACAGATTTATTATTCCAAATCAGCAGCTTGTGGTTGGAATGGAACATCAAACAGTCCACTTTACATTTGTAATAAAGCTGTCAAGATGATTTGGCAAATAATTTGTCTATGACATTTTTTGTGTATCCCACCAGATATTCAATGCTTTTATAGGCAATCATTTCTTAAGATTTATAATGAGCTCAGTTGCTCAACATTCTTTGGGAAGAACCCTAAGCTTTAGTGAATACTTTTACTGAATGTTTTTCTTAGTCGATTCATCACAATAACATTTATACTGTATTTTATTAGTTGCCATAAAAAGCTTTCTCTCCAAATGTTATTATAAAATTAAAGGTAATAAAATCATTAATGATCTTTTATTAGATCATTTGGAGAGAATATCCATTGGTTGGCAGATCCCTAGGAACAAGTATAGACAGCCAACCCCAA
>JACXGK010001840.1:40504-62840 GCA_016801125.1 Novumbra hubbsi
GCGTTACTACGTAGCTTTTGGCTTTCCAGCCTTTATTAGCTATCTCGATATATATATATGTATATATCTGTACATCAGCAAATCAACTCCTTGGCGTTCCCACTACGAATCAGTCCATCGATTCAGTTCAGGAGTTGCTCCCTCAAGTCGTGCGTTTGGATCCTCACCACCGCCCTGTTCAGGCACAGCCCTTACAAATACCTTCATAAACAAAACCAATGTATACTTTCTTCAATATCAGAAAGTTACATATATGTAGGGCTATCAGAATATTTTAAAAGAGTGTTAGCAAAATGACTCCTCAGTGGGACCAACTAGGCCGGGCTGTTAAAGGGCTATCAACGCAAATGAATGTCAAAAAGTGCACCCGTTACATTTCTATTCATATCTCCAGACTGGTGAAAGATAGACGCCTACGGGTTTTTCCATGTTGTAGGGGACAGTTTTACGAAAAACAATTATGTGTCATTTGTGTATTTCTTTAAAGTAGAAGCCTTCCCAATCTCATCTCAATGAATAAACGCACCTGTTACGCACCTGTTACATTTCTATTAATATCTCCGGAATTATTAGATATAAAAGCCTTCTGTTTTTTTCCACATTGTAGGGGACAGACAGCTGCAAAGAATTGCATGTTACTTATATATTTATGTGAAGTGGAAGCCTTCAAAATCTCGACCAAATACCCTTGAAGGCCGTTAGATGCAATTTTGCGTTGAAAAGCGCACCTGTTACATTTCTATTCATATCTCCGGAATTATTAATTATAGACGCCTACTGTTTTTTGGACGATGTAGGGGACGAAGAATGACATGTCGTTTGTGTATTTCCGTAAAGTAGATGCCTTCTAAATCTCTACCACAAAAACACTGTATTTCATAATTTCATAAAAAACCTACACATTTTTTCAGAGGTTGATCTGATCAGTATCAAATCACGATTTTTGTATAAAATGTCCCGTCACAGTGTTATAGGGACCCAACATTTATAATTTTGGTTGATATTTTATAGTTTGTAAAATAAATAATGCAGATTTTCTGTATATTATGTTACATTTTCAAACAATAAACAATTTATAGTGGTTTTGGACCCCTGGGGATGTCCAAATGTAAAATAAAAAGCCCTACCTGTTGAAGGATACTATCTGCTTCTCAATAAAAACGACTACATGTCAACATATGTCTTTACATTCTCTTCACACATTTTCACCAATCAATCAATCAAATTTATTTATAAAGCCCTTTTTACAACAGCAGTTGTCACAAAGTGCTTTTACAAAAACACCCAGCCTAAAACCCCAGTCTGCACGCAACAACAGGATTGAAGCACGGTTGCTAGGAAAAACTCCCTATGGGGGCCGGATTGTAGGAAGAAACCTGGAGAGGAACCAGGCTCAAAGGCGTTGCCATACCTCTTGTGGCTGTGCAGGGTAATAATTAATCAATTCACATGAGCTGTGGGTCTAGGTGACAAGCATGACCAGATTGGCAGGACAGGAACTGTCTGAATCGTCAGGATCGTCTAGGTTGGGAGGGGGGGTCAGCAGAGTGGCAGCTGGAATCGTCAGGTATTTGCTTGTTCTGCAGCAAAACCAGGAGGGCTCGGGACAAGGTCTTCTGGGCCTGGTACTACACAGGTGTAGGCCGGGACCTCACGTCCTTCTAAATTGAACCGCAACAGGAGATAAAAAGAAGTGTTAAAGAGTGCATTCCTTAGAGTTAAGGAGGAGAACAGAGTTATGGAGGAGAACTAGCCCTGCTCCCCCGGCACAATAATATAGCAGCACTTTTGTCTGAGACAGGGGGGTCCAGTGACACTGTGGCCCTATCCAAAGGAGGCCTCGGAGGCAAGAAATCAAGAAATCAATCCACCCCACATTGCCAGGCATCAGCTAAAGGGACATCGACTAACCGCAACCTTCCCTATATGAGGGCCGAGTATTGCCAGCAGAGTTCATTTCAATTGCTCGAGGGGCGCAAAGGACAGACCGCAGCAAGCCAGTGACTCCGCCCTCAAGTGGCATTGGAGAGCAGGTATCCCAGTGGAGATGAGAGCCCACCTAGCAAGACAGCAAGGGTGGACAGTATCCAATGATTTCAATATCCAACAGTATCATTGATTTATCAGGGTAACCTGAGCAATGCAATAATCTCGTCTGGAAGTAACAAAAGCATGGATTAGTTTTTCAGCATTAGCTTTTGATTAAACAAACAATTATTTTAGCAATGTTCCTAAGATGTAAAAAAGCAGCTCTAGAGATATTTTTTGTGTTCATCGAAAGAGAGGTCAGGGTCGAGGGTGATGCCAAGGTATTTCACATTCTTTTGGGATATGACTATACAACCGTCCAGGTTCATTGTGAGATCTCCCAACAGTTCTCTTTGTTTCTTAGGTCCTAAAATTAACATTTCAGTTTTTTCCGAGTTTAAAATAAAAAAGGTAATCCATTTTCAAATATCTGATAATGATAATAATATCCAAAGTAGCTATTCCGGGGGCCTCTCCATGCTTCATGGAGATATATAGCTGTGTGTCATCAGCATAGCAGTGAAAATGTACATTGTGGTTCCTGATGACATCACCCAGAGGCAGCATTTATAGGGAAAATAGTAATGGCCACAAAACTGAGCCTTGAGGAACACCAAAACATACCCTTGATTTGACAGAGGACATGCCATCTATTGATACAAACTGATATCTTTCAGATAAATAAGATTTAAACCAGGCTTAAACTTTTACGCGTAGCCACACATGTAGTTCCAATCTCTCCAAGAGAAGGGAGTGATCAATAGTGTCAAAAGCAGCACTAAGATCAAGAAGTAAGAGGACAGATGCAGAACCTTTGTCTGAGGCCATTTGAAGGTAATTTATCACCTTCACAAGTGCAGTCTCAGTGCTATGATGGGGTCTGAAACCGCATTTCACAACCAAATGGAGCAGACGGAGCATTTCACAAACGTTGTTTGTCTTCAAAAAGGCATTAAGTTGTAGAGAAACAGATTTTTCTAAGATTTTGGAGAGGAAGGGGAGGTTCGGTATTGGCCTATAATTCTTTATAGGCCAATCTATCCAAATTTGATTTTTTCAGTAGAGGCTTTATTTCTGCTATTTTTAATGAGTTTGGTACACTTCCAGAGGACAGGGAGCAGTTTATTATGTTCAACATTGGCGGACCTAGCACTGGGAGTAGCTCCTTAAGTAATTTTGATGGAATTGGGTATAATTGACAATTTGTGGGTTTAGAACTTGTTACTAATTTAGTGAATGTGTTAAGTGAAATAGGATAAAAAAATTCAAGTGTCCCCATTGATACCAGGTCAGGGGAGTTCTGTGCATTCTTAGGACCGGTAAAGTTTTGAAAACTAGGCCTGCTGGAAGAGTTGGGTATTTGTTTTCTAATGGTGATGATCTTTTCATCAAAAATGTTCATGAATTAATTTCTGCTGAATTGAAGACCCACTTCATTTGTTGAATGTTGCTTATTCGTTAACTTAGAAACAGTATCAAAAAGACATTTTGGATTGTTTTTGTTTAACTCAATCAGGTTAGAAAAATAAGATAATCTAGTGCTTTTCTGTATTGTACTGTACTGTCTATCCAAGCTAATCTAAATACTTCCAAGTTGGTGGAGCGCCACTTTTGCTCCAACTTTCTGGAGGCTGGCTTATATGCTCTAGTATTGTTCGTGTACCAGGGAGCAAGTTTCTTATTTCGTATTTCTTTAGTTTTTAGCGGTGCAACCCTATCTAAAGTCTTGCGCAATATTGAGTTTAAATCCTCAATTTGATCATTTACAGATTTGTTTGCACTGTCATCAATGAGCGGAACTGGAAGAATAGTCTGAAATCTATTTGTAGTCTGAGAATTTTTATTACGACTGGTAAAAGTCTTTTTTTGGGGTGCAATTTGGCTTTTTCAAATTTAGGGTAAATGTGATAAGACAGTGGTCTGAAATTTTAGGGTCATTTGGAAGAATTAATAGATCCACAACATCAATTTCTCGTGACAGAACCAAGTCTAAAGTATGATTGTGGCAATGCGCTGGACCTGAGACGTGTTGAATCAATTACGGCTTCAAAGGCCATATGAATGTTGAAACCACCAAAAATCTGAATGTTATCTGCCATGACTACAAGGTTAGACAAGAATTCGGGAAACTCTGTGTAAGGCCCGGGGGGCCTGTAAATGGTAGCTATGAATAACGAAGTATCAGCCTGGTTCACTTACAATAAGTAAAACCTCAAAAGAACGAAAATCAGCTATGTGTTTATGAGTACAATTATATTTCGTGTTATAAATATTTGCAACTAATTATCTTGGCAAACACAATGAACACAAAGGACGGGAATTGGCCCACTTAATAAATGCTAAATTATCGAATGGACGGGGGAAAGGGCATTCTCAGACATGCCACAAGGACAAACATGTTCTTGTAAAGTTTGGTCCATAACTGTACAGTACAATAAAGCATATCAGACTATCCAGCCGTTTATGGGGAACAGAGGAAATCCAAACACTACAGATAAATGTCCACAATATCATGCATTTAGTTCCATTCCAGTGTAGTCAGTTTCACCCCACTCCAGGTGAGGTCAGGAGGGTGTGGATGATGGCCCACACCTGGTGTTCCAGATCTTTAGACAAGAAAATGTTATGCAGGACCCCTGATTAAGATCACCATGGGTGAGCTGGAGACTTCCACTCTTCCTCAACAAACATTTGTCATTACACCACATGGGGGTCTGTGCTTGAGTTTGTGGATGGCTGTGAATGGTTGAGGTTGTGTAGGGCTGTAGATGGTTGAGGTTTTGGAGAGCTGTGGATGGTTGAGGTTATTTATAGCCCCTGAATGTTTGGTTGAGATTTTAGTGGGCTGTGGATGGTTGAGATTTGGTAGGGCTATGGGTGGTTGAGGTTTTGGAGGGCCGTGGATGGTTGAGGTTATTTATAGCCCCTGAATGGTTGGTTGAGATTTTAGTGGGCTGTGGATGGTTGAGATTGTGTAGGACTATGGGTGGTTGAGGTTTTGGAGGGCTGTGGATGGTTGAGGTTATGTAAAGCCCCTGAATGGTTGGTTGAGATTTTAGTGGGCTGTGGATGGTTGAGATTGTGTAAAGCCCCTGAATGGTTGGTTGAGATTTTAGTGGGCTGTGGATGGTTGAGATTTGGTAGGGCTATGGGTGGTTGAGGTTTTGGAGGGCTGTGGATGGTTGCGGTTTTGGAGGGCCTATGTATGGTTGAGGTTGTGTAGGGCTATGTATGGTTGAGGTTGTGTAGGGCTATGTATGGTTGAGGTTGTGTAGGGCTATGTATGGTTGAGGTTGTGTAGGGCTATGTATGGTTGAGGTTGTGTAGGGCTATGAATGGTTGAGGTTTTGGAGGGATGTGGATAGTTGAGGTTTTGGAGGGTTGTGGATAGTTGAGGTTATGGAGGGCTGTAGATGTTTGGGGTTATGGTGGATTAAGACTTTCTTCATCTAGCTTTCTGGTGTCAGTTTTTTAGTGAGACTGTTTGTGATAAAATACTGAGCCAGGTGGTAGGAGAGCAGCTGTTGCTCATAAAGCCTCACCTTAGCGCTAGTCAGTTAGTCCAATGTGACAAGGTCAAAAAGCTTGCATGAATCACTATTCAGGTCAAAGCCTTACATTTTCAGTGTTTTTTTTTTATTAAAGGTCACATTGTGGTATACAATTTTCCAACCAAAAACGCTTTATTTTTGAAGAATTGGGTGTGAAAAAGTAACCTTCAGCTAACATAATTGCGTTAAGGACTTAAATATAAATATAAAATATAAAAATATTTTCCTTTGAATCCAGTGGGGTTTTCCTTTTGTACACAAACACCAACCAATGTGTTTATGCATTCAATCAATCACTGTATCAATTTATTGATTGATTCATTTATGTATTTACAGTGGCAGTTCAGTGTTTTCAAGTTCTCATGCTTTCTAAACATGAACTTTTAATGTTTAATGTACTTGCATTAGTGAGAATGTGCTAGTAAGACATCATCCCCACCATTGATAAGGATACGTTTTGGAAATGGTTGGTGCTAAAGGCAGTGGTGAAGATGAAAGAACTGTCCATAATGCAAACCTACACATCCTTCTGTGAACTGCCTAGTGAGATAAGAAACATCTCTTCGCTTTGCTGTTTCCACATGTGTTTACATGTGTATATTGTAAACACGCATGCACGTGTGTGTTTAGCAGAGGGGGAGTGTGATTGGTTCAGCAGACATGTATTCTAGGCTGCCAAGTGAAAACTAATGTCAGGAACTGAGTCATAAGAAGCAGTGAAAACATCCTTAAGTGGAACCGGACAGGACAAGCTGTTGTGTTTTGCATTTGGTTCTGTTTTGTGAAATGCTGCAATTGGCTTTGTCAGGTTGACCCATGGTTGCGGTATCTGATAAAGTATTAGTCTTTCATGACCCCACGTAAGGGTCATGAGTGTTGTGGTCTATGTAAGTCGTGCTTAATACGTTTACATGTGCAACAGTAGAGTGTGTCTGCGTCTGTTTGTCATCTGTGTGTATTATATGGTATGTCTGTCTAGGTTTGTTAGTGTCTTCCTTTGTATCTGTGTGTACCGCTAATCTATCAGGCTGTTACAAACCAGCACATGCAGCTAGTCATCACCCACATTGAGCCGGTTCAAATGAGCTAACTGGGGCCAGTGCCAGGCAATACTCCCTGCCTGCATGTCCTTGCCCGTGTGTGTACGCACATGTGTCTGGCATGTCAAAGAGACGGTATTTCCTTGTCATGTCCTTGTTTTCCCCCTCAAACCTAGACATATTTGAGATATTGCGCAGCAGATGAGAAACAGGACCAATTAGCTGTGTATTTACTCTCCCAGCCATTCGTTCTTTTTCCTCCCTGATGCCTCTCATTAAAGCAAGGCTGTGGGTTAGGCCTTTTTGGCTTTCAATACATGATTTGCGCAATCCCCTTGAAGTATTCAGCTGACAGTTAGTATAAACACTTCATTCTTTGTTTTTAACACGGTAGCCCTTTACATCGAGATACAGTTTGAAAAAAGGCAGATTTAAGATCTTAAGTGCCTAAGTTGATAATGGCTGTACAGTAATATGCTGTCAAATCTCAGGCTCTGCACTTCATGACGTTAGTGAGTTAGATGTCGTTTTGAACTTTAATTGGGCAACTTTTGAAAGCTGTTTGTTGTCTGAGTAAGGGAAATTATTATTGGTCTGGATTGCATTAACCCTTAAAGGTTTAAGGCCTTCTTGGGATTTAAAATCCGCCTGTCACTATCTTGACCTTTTGACCTCTCAGGAGGTCATCCTTTATAGTAGAACGGTGTCCTTTATATTGTGAATTCTGAAAAAACCTTAACTAGATGAAGGATGAATAGATTGTTTGGTTTGTTTGTACATTGTTTGAGATTCTTCCATGAGTATATTTGTAAAGATGTGTGAAGAGATATAATATGTATGTTGACATGTAGTTGTTTTTATTGAGAAAACATAGTATACTGCGTCAAGCGGCCTTTAACATTTGTAATTGGGATGGAGTAACACCTATTTTTGTTTTCACTGAAAGACATTGTTTGGAATTCAAAGCATTTCGAGGAGTTTTTAAGAATGTATTCCTGGATTTTAGCAGGCATACAGAGTCAAGTAAATCTGCTAATTTATGTAATAAACCAATCCTGGAAAAATCTACAGTCTACAGCCTACTTTGGTTCCTGTATAGAAAAAAAGGTAATGTTGTTCTACTGGTCTTAAGCCTAATCACATTGATTAACAAACACAGTTTGTTGGGAATACTTATTTCAAAGTTATTTCTTTCTGTATTTTTTAGTTTTTATTCTGTCTCTCACTGTTCAAATAAACCAACTATTTACATTATAGACTGCTCATTTTTTGGTCAGTTGGCAAACGTACGAAATCAGCAGGAGATCAAATCATTTTTTCCTCCACTGTATCTACATTCACGGTTGAAATGCATAGTGCACCTGCAAGCTTCAAAAAGGGGGAGGTGTTGCGATTTACTCCAAACAGAAGTTTCTCAAGAGTGGGTTATTGTAAGAATGAGTGTGATGTTAAATAAAAACAAAAGATATTTTTATGATAAAGGCCTAGCATGGGCCAACACCCCAATAGTTACGTGCATGGCCTGTTTCTAAGTGCACATTGTGTTCTGTTTCTTTGAACTGCATACTTATTACAACTTCATACATACGCTTCCAATTGACTGCAAACATCTTTGTCAGCAACAACTGTTGTGTGATGGATGGGATGTAGTGTTGTGTTCGATCAAACCTCAATGAAACAAATGTGTTTTTGCTCATTCTACCTCAAGGACACAGCTAGGTGAGGGCTGAAAATCACTTTAAAGACTCTTCTAGTCTTTAAGTGGTGTCTTTAGGTGCATTGAAATTACTATGCACACATTGGAAATGTGTGTGGCCATCTTGACACACCTCATCCTCTTCTCAGTCAGACCTGTTTTTTGTCTTGCTTGGCACCTACTCCATGTTTTCTGCCCTACAATAACAGAAATTCTTATCATTTGTATACCAAGTTTGTTCATTATTATTATCAACAATGGTTGAGAAGTGTACACTACTTGTGTTAAATAAATCAACAATTATGTTTCAGGCAACCTATTGTCCGTTTATTTATTTGTCATCCTTTTCAATTGCTGCTGCAGTAATACATGCGTTTCATATTTCTTTTGAAAAATTATAAATGTTGCTCCTGGCTTTATATTTCTATTGAGCTCAATCAATATAATTAAATTACTACAAGTGTAAATGGTTAAACATCAAATCACCTGAGCACTGATGTCCTATGCTGTGATGGGCCAATCACAAACCAATCCCTATGTCCTGGATATGGTTATGAGAGGAATAGATACATTACAATAAATGATTACAGTTAGGGCTTGTGCTCACGCAGGCCTTTAGGCAGGTCAAGCACCTGTAACTCATCCCCATTGGTTTCCTGTCAATAAGGTTCTGCTTTTGCTTTTTTTTCTCTTGGTTGCATTGCTGTGGTCTGTGTGCTGGCAGTCTGGTGTTCTGTCTCTTTATCTCTCTCATCACATTTCGATTCTATAGGGCTATATTGGGTAAAAATTGCTGAAGAAAGAACAAAGTTGCATAATAAACAACAGTGAAATCAATAATCAGAAATTCGTAGTTTGAGTTGTTTATGTTGTAACAATGTGTAAATAGATAACATATTAATGGCAAGGGACAATGATGAAACAGATAAATGTTGGTCACATTTTCATTTTCTTTGTGCTTCACTGGTTGCCTGGGTCACATATCTTGTGGTGACTGATCTCTCTGTGAAATATAAGAAACATTTTATAAAACCACAATTCTTTTTAGTTAAAAACAGATTTTACCCAGACTTTATTGCTATAGTTAGGCGGTGGTACTAACCATGTGGTGGTAGTGAGGTTGCTTAAGCATTTCATCAAAATTGATGCAATGCGATTATATAAATGACTTTGCATAATTTTCCCATGATCAGTTGTTCAGAACTTTTTGCTAATTTATTCTGCTCTTTCTCTCCTGTCCTGTTAGGAGCGAGTGATCGAGCGTTTGCGTGAGCAGAAGGATCGGGAGGACAGGGCACGTCTGGATGAGGTGGAGATGATGAGGAAGGATAATCAGGACCTAAAGGAGAGACTCTCTATCCTACAAGCACACACAAATGGTGTAAGTGTGCCTGTTTGTGTCGGTGTTTTTTTGTGTGTATTTGTATTACATGATCAAATGTGTCAGAGAATTTATACTGTACATTTGCTAAACACAGTATTCTCTGAACAACTTGCGTCAGTGTACTTCTTTTTAAGATGCCTGGTAAGCAAACAGATCAAACTTGCTCACAGATTCTATAAACCTAACTACAAGCCTAATTTTCAAAAAGCTTTTACTGTCAAATACCTTCTAATATACAATGTTGAACTTGAAATTATTCAAAAATATTTCACTGTTATTACCCATTCTGCTGCCGACTTAATTTACCTCACTAACATTAATATTCAAGTACTCTTATTTCCCAAACCCTTTCCCCTGTCTCCTTCATGCATTCAGAGTAACTACCCAATTCTAACTCAGGGACCTTTAAACTTCAAAAGATCTTGTGCTTATTCCTATATAATATGTTTATAATGTATATTTACACTACCTTTGAAAAGTTTGGGAAACTTAGAAATGTCATTGGTTTCAAAAGACATACATGTCTTGACCATTAAAATAACATCAAATGGATCAGAAATTCAGTGTGGATATTGTTAATTTTGTGAATGTTCTAGAAGGCAAGCATCCCGGAGATGTTGAGATGGTGTTTTGTGGGTACATTTTAATGTGAGGTGACTGTTTCTCAAACTTGACACTCTAATGTTTTTGCCCTCTTGCTTAGTTTGTCCTCTTGCACCTCTTTCTATTCTGGTTTGGTCCAGTTTGCACTGTTATGTGAAATAAGTAATATACAACATTGAACGAGATCTTCAGTTTCTTGGCAATTTCTCCAATTGAACAGCCTTTTCTAGAACAAGAATAGACTGATCATCACTGACTGACATCGGAACTCTGGAAGGGATGGTTGCTGATAATGGGCTTCGGTACACCTATTTATATATAGAATAAAAAATTACAATAGTAATTTACAACTTTAACACTGTATTTATGATCATTTTAATTATTTATTGATGGACAAAACATGTGCTTTTCTTTAAAAAAACTGGATATTTTGAAGTGTCCCCAAACAGTAGTGTACATATATTCTCTTGCATTTGCGGCATAAAAACCGACCACCTAATCAACCCACCTCTCCTTTCTTTTTTCTCCCTTCAATAATTTTTCTTAAGATTACGCCAAAACTTACTATTGCCTGAACATGTTTTCCCAGCTGCAACAAAAGTACAGTCTGCAGGTCCAATTGCAGCCTGACATTATGGTTCTACCATTGCTGGATTTCTTCTCTTATCATTAGATACGTTATTATGTCAGGAACAAAACAATTTACATTTTTAAAGCAAATTTCCTCCTGCCATCGGGCATTGATAAAAAGAGTTTGTAGAGTTAGTTCCCTGCAATTCCAGAATGTTAGCAAGACTTACAGCATGCCAAGTTCATATTATATATGAGTGAGAAAAAAAGAAAATTACCCCAGGGAAGTTTTCTGCCCCAGTATGCCCATATAACTCTGGGAATGATATGTCCAAGCTTTAAATATTTGACTTGCCCGGTTTTATCGCGCTATGGAGAAGCATTATGTAGCACTGTAATGTTTTTCTTTAAAAGCCATATGTCAGATTCATTACTTACGTGGCCATTCAATAATAGTCCACCTTTTTGGCCATAAATAGCTCTAGTGTTATGTTTGGAGTCATTGTCATGGAGTACCATCCAATTATTTGATTTTGAAACACTGACAGGTAGAAGTCTGGAAAACCCAAAGCAATAACAAAATCACAAGACACATTTCTGAGAGTCAATAGCTTGCGTTATATTTGCCTCACAGGACAACACCTTCAAGCAGAGCTTAACACTGATCAAAGTAAGCAACTCTCAACTGCGAAGGAGTTTCAACTGCTAAGGAAAGAGTCTTGTCTGGGCCATGAAACACCACTAGTGGACTACTGAAGACTGGTAGAAGGTTGTGTAACACCAACTGTCAAACATGGAGGAGAAAGTGTGATGGTCTAGGGCTGTTATGGTGGATCCAGAGATGGTGACTGTGACTGTCACTGTTTTGCAACAATGTTTGGAAGGACTTTCCAAACAATACTTAAGTTCAGTTGAATTAAGAATGCTAAAAGTGCAGTTATTATTTCTGCATAAGGTGGCTTCTTTGATGAGAAAAAATATTGATTCGATTTTGTTAAACAAAGCAATACAATTTTTTTGTCTTCTATTGTTCATTTGTTCTGTACTTTTATTTCAGAGGACATTAACACATGAAACTGTGAATGTCAATAAAAACTGAAAAAAATGACAGGTAAAATTTTGACTGGTAGTGTATATAACTATAAAATATTTTCCTGCTGCATTTGTGGATGCTTGCTGTCATGTCCTGGCTGGGGGCCCCTGGCCATATCTGTGCCTCGGGGCTCGCAGTCAGGGCATGACACATGAAGGTGCCTCTAGGCACCTCTATGCCACTGTTGTGGCGTGGAGGTGCCTCTAGGTACCTCTATGCCACTGTTGTGGCATGGAGGTGCCTCTAGGCACATCTATGCTACTGTTGTGGGCTCCTCAGTCAGAGACAGCTGTTGCCAGTTGCCTCTGATTGAGGAGCCTACTTAAGTTAGGTTTTTAACCACACTCGGTGTGGTTTATTGTTTGTAATCATTCAACGTTCACGGTCCTGTTTTGTTTGTGCCTTTGTTCAGTGGATACGCTACATGTTTCGTCTGTAAGTTTATTCACGGTTTGTTTTATGTTTGTTAGTTATCCGTTTTTGCTGTTTAATCCAGCACCTTTCATTTCGTGGACAGTTCGTGTTTGTTTTGTGTGTAAATAAATTCACTGTTTTCTTTCAAAAATTTCTGCGAATGGTTCCATCACACACCGTGACCGTGATACTTGCAGTGCCATAGACCCCTGTTTGTGTAAATTAATCCCTACATCCCTGTCTAGATGCCAAGGCAGTTCTCATAAAGCTCCCATCTACAAGCCAGGGCAGACTCTTTCGCTGTCACAATTTATGAGATTGTTTTCCTTAAAACTCGTAAAAGCGTCCGCATATCATTCCTGTGAAATTATATCTTGTTTTATGTTGACGCAGGGCAACATAAGAGACACCTCCTGAAGGGTTCTTTGTAGGTAACCCAAGCCTATTCTGAATGAAGCACAGCCATAATTGGAAGATTATGTGCACAGTGCTGCATTCAGACATGTTATGTAAACATATACAAATTATAGATATGTAAACATGAATTTGAGTGTTTCTTTGTGTGTTTGTGTGTGCATTTGACTGTGCCTGATTGCACACGTGTGTGTGTGTGTTTGTGGCTCAGGGTTCAGTGGAGTCTAATTGAATAGTAGGGGTGTTGAAGCAGCAGGTCAGAGGTCACTGGACATTCTGTGCTAGACACAACAGACCATTGAACTATTATACATTATTTTATCCCCTGCTGATTTTATATGTTTGCCCACAGACAAAAAAATCAGTCTATCATTTTAATGGTGGGTTGATTTGAACAGTGAGAGACAGAAAAACAACAACAAAATACAGAAAATACAGCATTTCAAGTAAGTTATACATTGAAATGCATTTTACTCAGTGAAATATGTATTTGTTCCCCTATCAATCAGTAAGATTTCTGTCTCCCAGGTGTCTTTTATACAGGTAACAAACTGATTTTAGGAGCACTCTCTTAAAGGGAGTGCTCCTAATCTCATTCTGTTACCTGTATAAAAGACATCTGTCCACAGAAGCTATCAAACAATCAGATTCCAAACTCCCCACCATGGCCAAGACCAAAGAGCTGTCCAAGGATGTCAGGGACTAAATTGTAGACCTACACAAGGCTGGAATGGGCTACAAGACCATCGCCAAGCAGCTTGGTGAGAAGTTTACAACAGTTGGTGTGATTATTCGCAAATGGAAGAAACACAAAATAACTGCCAATCTCCCTCGGTCCGGGGCTCCATGCAAGTTCTCATCTCGTGGAGTTTCAATGATCATGAGGATGGTGAGGAATTAGCCTAGAACTACACTAGAGGATCTGGTCAATGATCTCAAGGCAGCTGGGACCTTAGTAACCAAGAAAACAACTGGCAACACACTACGCTGTGAAGGACTGAAATCCTGCAGCGCCCGCAAGGTGCCCCTGCTCAAGAAAGCACATGTACAGGCCCGTCTGAAGTTTGCCAATGAACATCTTAATGATTCAGAGGGGAACTGGGTGAAAGTGTTGTGGTCAGAAGAGACCAAATAGAATGCTGCCTATAACCCCCAGAACACCATTCCCACCGTCAAACATTTAGGTGCAAACATATGCTTTGGGGGGGGTAAGTGGACAGGAAAACTTCACCGCATCAAAGGGATAATGGATGGGGCCATGTACCGTCAAACCCTTCCCTCAGCAGGGCATTGAAAATGGGTTGTGTATGTGTATTCCAGCATGACAATGACCCAAAACACACGTCCAAGGCAACAAAAGATTGGGAAGAAGCACATTAAGGTCCTTGAGTGGCCTAGCCAGTCTCCAGACCTTAATCCCATAAATAATCTCTGAAATCTTCTGAAGGTTTGAGTTGCCAAATGTCAACCTCAAACCTTTAATGACTTGGAGAGGATCTGCAAAGGGGAGTGGGACAAAATCCCTCCTAAAATGTGTGCTAACCTGGTGGCCAACTACAAGAAACATCTGACCTCAAGGGTTTTTCCACCAAGTGCTGAGTCATATTTAGCAAAAATTTTACTGAGTAAAATGCAAATCAATTTATAATTTATTTTAAATTAGTTTTTCTCTCACTAATTAAATAAACCTACCATTAAGATATATAGATCTTTTCTTTGTCAAAGGTGTATCTAAATTGTTTACTGAGTAGTACTGGAAATAAAAACAATTCTAGTGGGGACCATGCAAAAACAATACATGTGGAGACTAATATGTCAGATTTAAATATCACTAATAGAACAGAGAGAGGTTGTTAACGTGCTGGTTTTTAAATCTTCAAAGGTTTATGGGCTTTGAGGTTTTCTCATCTCATCACAGCAAGCTACGTTTATTTTCCTATGACATAAGAGCCTCAGGAAATCCGGTGACCTTTCAGGCTTTTGGTTAAACACTTCCACAGGTTAGGCTGAAAGAGAGTTTATACAATTCACATGACCTGAATTGAACCTGGTGGGCCGCTCCAGACCAGACATACTTGTCCCTCTCTAGTTCTTGCTTTCTTTTCTCTTTTTCCTTCAACAATTATTTTAATCCAGTTCTCTTGCTGACATTGATGTAGTCTCTCAGGAAATGAGGAAAATATGAAGATAAGCCTCAAACCATCCCTGATTATTCCAGCAAACATGATGGACTGTGAAGAGAGATTGGAGTAAATCACCACAGACTATTTCACTGAATTCGAAACATAAGTCAAAGTTGTATCTAAATTGTTTACTGAGTGATTTGGCATTTCAAGAACACACACCAAGCGCAAAAGTGCACTCTCTCTTTGTCCAACTGACTTTCTCTTGCACCTTGCACCTTTCATTATTCTGTCTCTATTTTTTTCGAACCTGTCACTTTTTTTTTTCCATAACTAAAGTTTCCAGTGATTTTTGTATAGCTACCGCCGGGGGATTTGGTAGCCTAAAGCGAGACCTAGTGGCTCCACATATTTAACAAATTTGTAATATTTACAATTCTGAGAATTTTAAAGGAATGGTAATAGTAATATCTATGACCATAGTAAGTAACAGTATCTGTATAAGCCTTCAGCCCCCTGTCATAATATCTCAGATTCCTTATGGATCGACCAAATTTGCAGCCCATGGTCTGGTACTGTCACTGTTTTACATTTAAACACCATAACAAACTCCAGCCCACTTAGCTTTAAAGTGTTTTGCGTTGGCTGAGATTGGGATTGATGTGTGTGTGTGTGTGTGTGTGTGTGTGTGAGATCTGAAGAGGTAATGGGTATGGCTGAGGTAAACATAATCTACTTTTGCTCTCTCATGGGGCACGCTGTGACACACAATCCACTTCAGGTTTCAACCTTGTGAAGTAACATGGTTGATACAACATTATACTCTAGCAATATCTGCACCAATAAGTTGCATTATACATTCCTTTTTGTCTGCCTTTATGTTTTGGGAAAAACAATGTACAAAGTAAACTAGTAACATACAGTGGCCTCCACACTTATTGAGACAGGAAAGCTTTTTCCACCCTCTGGTTCTATTCATAAAAAGTTTGGATTTGAAATTGAACAACTGCTATGTGGTTTAAGCATAGATTCTCAGATTTTATTTTAGGGTAAAACTTAGGTATTGTGTTTCTGTTTTTTTATTTGCTTTTTCTGTGCCTGTTTATCAAAATGCCTGTACTTGTTCCTTTTGTTTATGTTGAAAGTGTTTTTTATTGTACATTTTAATTTGTTAGTTTTATGATCTGTGCATTTCAGTGTGGTTGACAGTAATAGTTAACGGTTGCCTGAACTGCCTTTTGGTTGGTGTTTGTGTGTGTGTGTTTATGTATCAGGGAATGCTTGTGTGTGATTATATATAGAGAAAATGCTTGCTTGATGGTGAATAAACAAGCGAACCCAGCAGTCTTAACAAGTTAAACAATCTTCTGAAACACTCCCAGAAACAGAAACAGAGACACAGACACACAGGGAGATAATTCTAGGTTTCTTACATCCTCTGGGATTGTTCCACTAAAAAATAAAACTGGAATCAATCACTACAATTATATCTGTTAAACGTTAAAAACAATCAATGTTTGGTGGTCTTGTAACATTGTTGGAAACCTGTGTGAGAAATATAATTTCATAACGAATTAGAATGCAATCTCCTGGAGTGAGGTGCTTCTGGAAAAGATCTGAGTTGAGGGGGCCACAGGGAAGAGTACATGAAAGTAAAGCGAGCAAGGATTGAGAGAGTGTGGTAGAGTGAGCGAGAGGGCTGATTCCGCTCAAGTACAGACATTCCCGATCCAAGATCCGTTTACCCTTTCCCGGTTCCCAGAAATGGAGGAAAATGTTTTTTTCCAACCCAGGCGTTGCTTTCGCTTTGAGCTCTATGAGTTGACAATGTTATTTGAAGGACTCAGATTTTCTAGTAATGGGTTAACTGTGTTTATCACTCCACAGTCCCAAAGTCCAGAGGAGGCAACCCGGAAGCTGCTGGAGGTCAGCGACAGAATCAGGCTGCTGGAGCAAGAAGTGACACGCTACAGAGATGAGTCTGGGAAGTCCCAGGCCGAGGTAGAAAGGCTCATGGGTATCCTGCGAGAGGCAGAGACGGAGAGAGCAAACACGGAGAAGAAGATCACAGAGCTGGAGCGGTGAGCGGTCACAACCAGACACAGCGTTGTATCTACACCACGTTTCACGTAACCCCAACCCTATAACTTTAATCCAGTAACTGAAAGGTTGCTAGCACCACAACAGACAAGATGAAAGAAACTGTGGATGTGTTCTTGAAAATAGCACTTAACACTAAATCTCCTGCATAAAAAAGACTTCAGCCTTACCTTTGACAAAGTAAGTTCCATGGTCAAAGTCAGTGCAATTTCATTGTTACTGCATAAACAGTACTGTAGCTATATGGCATTACTTGCAAACTTCAGATCTGGCAGCCATTTGCATGGCCTCATTCTGTAAAGTTTGCTTATGAAAGTTGCTAGGCAACCGGCGTTCAGTGTGGCTAGCTACCCTTCAGCCAGTTTGGCTATGTTTTTTGCTACAGAAATGTGAATATTTCCTAAACCTTCCAAAGAAACCTTCCACAAAACAATAGCAATAGCTCTGTAGTGCCAGAACTGTAATAGGAGTTAAGGTGGCTATAATAAATAAATAAATATGTTTGTGAGATTACATTAAGTAGGGGGCTCCCTCATTAAATAATAATAATAACTTTATTTGTATAGCACTTCTCTTGCCCAATGCACAATGCCCTTCACAAGCATTAGAACAGAAAAGGTTCTAAGCAATAGTTAAAATAATGAGCTACATTCAATAATATGCATTTAGAAAATAATAAGTGTCCATTAAATAATAACATACAGCAAAAATGTACCAAATACAAATAAAACTGCAGTAATTCAATAGTGAATGACATCTTAAAAAGCGTAATTTAAAAGACATTGGTAGCACATTTTGTGGTAGGATGTTTTTGAGGCTCTGGAACAGCCAGAAGTCCTCCAATAGATGTTCTTAGAGACCTAACAGTGTTTTATTGGTTCAGCATATCACTAATGTATTTTGCTACCAGACAATGAAGTGCCTTAAAAGTACTTAAAATCAAACCTTCAACATCAACCAATGAAGAGCAACACGGTAATAATTCAGTAATAATGCTTTTTATTGTAGAGTGTATAGTATCAAAATACAGATATTACACAGTGCGGGCCTTTTTACACCCTTCGAAAGACGCACTCAAAATACATGCCGTTAGTTACTTGAGTATTTATATGTGTAGTAACTGGTTTTCTGACAGGTTCCCCAAGAATGGTGAAAAAAAACTAAGACTAATGAAATAATTCAAAAAAATTATGCATATGCATATACACCAATCAGACATAATTTTATGACCACCTGCCTAATTTTGTGTAAGATTTTTGCCGCCAAATCATCCCTGACCCGTCGAAGCATGGACTCTACTAGACCTCTGAAGGTCTGCACCAAGACGTTAGCAGCAGATCCTTTAAGTCCTGTAAATTGCGAGTTGGGGCCCCCATGGATTGGACTTGTTTGTCCAGCACTTCCCAAAGATGCTCGATTGGATTGAGATCTCAGAAAATTTGGAGGCCAAGTCAACACCTTGAACCCACTGTGTTCCTCAAACCACTCCTGAACCATTTGTGCCTTGTGGCAGGGCACTTATCCTGATGAAAGACGCCAATACCATCAGGGTATATTTTTTCCATGAAAGCGTGTACATGGTCTGCAAAAATTCTTAGGAAGGTGGTACGTGTCAAAGTAACATCCTCATGAATGGCAGGACCAAAGGTTTCCCAGCAGAACATTGCCCAAAGCATCACAATGACTCCTTCTTCCATTGCTCCGTGGTCCAGTTCTGATGCTCACATGCCCTTTGTAGGTGTTTTTGGCAGTGGACAGGGGTCAGCATGGGCACCCTGACTGGTCTGCGGCTACGCAGCCCCATACAAAACAAAGTGTGATGCACTGTGTGTTCTGACACCTTTCTGTCAGAACCACAAAAAAGTTTAAAAGGAACATTTTGAGTGAGTGACTAAGGGTTCGATTTAAGAGACCACTGCAAATTGAAACCTTCAGGTCCTCTATTACGCTATGGGAGGTTGCGGAGGAACCAGACGCAAGCGTTATTCACACGTATACTCGGTTTATTAAAAAGCAAAAACGATATACTTACTTACTGGGTTCAAAATTAGCTCTCGCCAAGTGCAGGTACATTTTGTCTTTGGCGAGTAAATTATGGAGACCACACGCCACACTGGGGGGTAGACAAAAATCATTTGCTGTCACTTCAGTCTGTTGGATCTGCGGCCTGGCATGTGGCGTGCTCGTGCGTAGTGTGTAGCATTAATTGCGTCTGTCATCAAACAGCAATTTTTCGTGATACAGTAGCTAAAACCTGAGGTAAGCCTACTTGTTGAAAGTTTAAGCTAACCCAGCCATCATACAATGAACTAGTAATAACTACTGTAATAACTACTGTTATTTATTTTAACTTGTTGTTGTTAATTACTCTAAAATATTGAAATTTTATTTATTTTTATTTATATTATTTTATATATTAAGTCCTTAATAAATTGTCTATCTTGCACTTAAAGGTGAATACCATAGAATTTATTAATTCTAATGTGCAGGGAACATTAGAGCAGGGCAAACTTTTTGGCGATATGTATACAGTAGATCCTTTATAATGTGTAAGTAATTTAAAATCTGACTCTTTAAGAATGGGCTGGTAAGTTGTTTTTGAATTCCCCTCAAAACAAGGTTAGTGTTGAAACTGTTGAATTAATGTTAATGTTATCTATTATATCTGCACTATTTATATTGATAGAGAATTGTATCAAGACCAAGATGACATGCTAAATACTACTAATAGCATATTGTGATTGTAAATAGTAATGTAATGTTTTTGCTGGTAACGTTGCGCGTGGGGTGCGTGTGTAGGGCGCGTGTAGGGGCGCGTGTGGGGGGCGTTTGGGTTGCGCGTGTGGAGGGCGTGTTTGGTGCGTGTGGGGGCGCTGCTGCCATCTTTCTCAGTCTTGAGGAAGTGGTTCCGTATAGCAAATCACTGCAGACCCCGGGCCTGGCAGATTTCCCTGAGTTTTTTAAGGTCCAGGTCAAGTTAGCATCGTTTATAGTATCGGTATACAACGAGTTGCAGAAAGTCTTCACTCACGATAGCGATACAGTATCCCAGTATCCCAGGAAGGAGACGTGGCCTGGTGGAATATGCACTTCTCTCCTTTCATGTGTAGTCAATGTTTGTGCAGGCGTTGGAGGACAGCACGGACTTGGGCCACATGTTCCAGATATGTCAGGGAGTAAACCAGGATACCATCGATGTACTCCACCACACACCTTCCCGACATGTCCCCGAACACCTTGTTGAGGAAGGACTGGAACACAGCTGGGGCGTTGGCCATCAACAAAATACCCGTCAACCATCGAGCAGCTTTGTGAAGACGCTCGCCCCCCTCAGCCAAACCATCTTCTTGACGAAGAAACAAGCTGAAGCAGGGAAGGTGGTTTCGTTTATCCACCCTTGAGAGAGGGTAAATCCAGCTGGATGATTGGGTGTATGGACAATGTCACAACCATCAATTCCAGTCTCTCTCGATGACAGCCGTTGATGGTGAGAGGACCAGTAACATGGGTGACCGAATCGGAATCCACCGGATGACCATCAAGAATCTAGATGGGTAACGAGGACCTCAAGTGGCGCAACGACAATCTGAGAGTCGATACCAGGGACAGGGATCTATCAAACTCCCCGCAGCACTGGAGTCAATGTGAGCCGTGGTAGAATGAGGAGGAAAGCAACCAGACTACACAACCGAGCAACAGAAAGGGCTAGTAATGTCAGATGCAATGCACAGACGCAATGCACCTAACGTGCCCACCTGCGCCGCCGGGCTACTCACCCCCTCTTTGTTCCATGCCTAAGCCGATGCCACACCCCTTTTAGCAGTGCCCCTTCTCCCCACAGAACAGTCAAAGACCCTTCCGACACCGCTGTTATGTTGCCTCTGCGGTGAGCCTCGTAATCCCCAGCTCCATCGGCTCGGGTTCCGGCCCGAGAAGGCCCCCATCCTGCCCCTACACAGGATGATCAAATACTGCTGGAAGAGCTCTCCCTCGTCGATCATGCTGCTATGTGGGACATCATCTTTCCAAACGCCTTCACCAATCCGGCAATCTGTTCCTCCATGGCGTGGAGTCTATCCTCCAGCTCCGACGCACGAACCAGGGATCCGGAGCCCTCCCTGTCACCGCCCTGACTCATCTCAGCCAGTGGTGTGTAGAAAACAAAAGGTTAAAAAAAATAAGGAATTCCAAAAACCAACTAACCAAAACTATTTACATTTTAACGTAGCATACTACTGCAACCACAGTAACCCATAGGGGGTGGGTAAAAAACAACAAACTGAAATAACAGTGTTGATGAGTGCATTTGTGTCAGAGGTGCACTGCTGCCATCAACTCCTGCCGGTAGTCAGAACGCCGGCGCGGTGGAGCGTTGGAGAGGGAGAGAGCACGCAGCGCCACGTAGAGCAGCCATAACAGTCATCCTAGTTGACTTAAATTGGTCGAGGGCTGGTCCTGTCACTTTTGATCCATACCTAGACTAAAGGTCTATTCAGAGAGTCCTATGACGCATACAGAGTTCCTAGCAGGTTGTATGGACAGGGTGTGTGTGGCTCATTAATAATGGGGCATTACATTTACTACAAACTGTCCTTACAGTTGTCAGTCAGAACTATCTTACATTTATCTAACCTGTTACATTTATACTGATCATGGATTTTTGTATAAAGTGTTCCATCACACTGATACAGGGACCCAAAATTGACAATTCTGGTTGATATTTTACAGTTCTTTTAAGATATAATTTTCGGTTTATTATGTTATATTTTCATTCAATAAACAACTTATAGTTGTTTTTAACCCCTGGTGATGTCCAAATGTAAAATAAAACAGCCTACCTGTTGGAGTATACCATGTGTTTCTCAATAAAAGAAACACATAGAAACACAAGTTTTTATATTATCTTCTCAACTGTCTTATATCTTCTCTTCACACATTTTCACCAATATATAATCATAGAGTCTTCTCAAACAATGCTATCCATTAATCCTTCTTCGAGTTAAGGGTTTTGAGAATCCACAATATAAAGGACATCATTCTACTATAAAGGATGACCTCCTGAGAGGTCAAAAGGTCAAGATACTGCCTGGCAGATTTTGAAATCCCAGGAAGGCCTTAGACCAGGGGTCTCAAACTGAATTTACTTGGGGGCCGCTGGAGGCAGAGTCTGGGTGAGGCTGGGCCGCATCGGGTATTCCACAAGAAAAGCTTTGTTAAAAAAAATCCAATCTTCTCAAATGTCTTTATTTTTATTTTTTTAACACAAAATAAGATGAAAAAATAAATATATAAAAAACAAATTAAGAATGAATAAGTATAT